>PVKB01006637.1:0-55919 GCA_004027205.1 Ctenodactylus gundi
GTGGGGCAGTGGAGGGGTCTGTTTAGGAAAAAAATAGGAGCGTGTCACAGTGTGCAAAAGCTCCCACCACACATTCCTTGTCATTTTTGGGAATTCCTCTTCTTTTTGTTCTCCCGTGGTTTCCTTTCCTCTCGTCTCTTCTTAAGCCATGTGTTCCAGTTCCCAGATTTATAATAATCTCGTGGGACCATATGTCACATCCAACACCTATGGGACACTGACTATACCTCCTCTGCACCTCACACATGATGGTGACAAGGTTTTCCTTTTTATTAAGTTCAAGCTATTTTTTTCTTTATTTTTTGAAAACTCCTCTTTTATACTCTTTTAAACTTTTTTTTTGTGTGTGTGTTTACCAGCTCCCTTCCTACTGCTGATTCCCAGTTAAAGTCCCCTGGGGACAGAGGACACACTCTTCATACTTTCTACTCTTTGAATTGGGTGAAGGTGGTTGACGTGGCCCAGCTCTTGGTGCGTGCCTTGCGTAAGCCCGGAAGGTGCATCCTGCCGTTGTGGGGGCCAGGAGAAGACGCTGACCACCCCGCAGCACACTTTGGCCTGTTCTTGATAACCTGCTGTCTCTATCATCCACTGTAGGCTGAAAGATGAGTGTCGAATGCTCTCTAGTGTCTCTTGTATCTACCAGCACTGCTGTTCCACCTGTAGTGGATGAACCACTTATTTCTGATTAGTTGTACTGATTTTTCTGTATGTATTTTGATGCCTTCTTATTTTTTTAGGCACATAGATGTTTAGGATTTTTTGTGTTACATTATTATGTTATATACATATATTTTTGTGGTGCAAGGGCCTCCACCCTGAGCTACAGCCACAGTCCATTTTTAATTATTGATTTTGAGACAAGCTCTCATGAGTCACTCGTTTGCCCAGGCTAGGCTTGAATTTGTGGTCCTTTTGTCTTAGCCTCCGAACATGCTGGCATTACAGGCTGCACCATTAGACCCAGCTATATTATAGTTTCAATACAGTATTTTTTATAGATCCATTTCAGTTACTCCATTACCACAGCAGACATAATTTTTAAAAATACTGTAAAGGAGGGTGACAGGGAATGGATATACTCAAAATGCTATATGTAAGTATAAAAATGACACATTAAAACTTAATATTTTGTAAAATTTATAAACACAGTGAAATATATTAAAAAACAATGATTGCCTGAGTTTATAATATACATTTTAAAGTAATCAAACCTGACTTTAAATTTTTATTAATAATTGCACATATTTATGGGATATAATATGAAAATAAAATGTATGCATAGTGGGGAGCAGCTAAGTCAAGCTAATTACCATACCGATCACCTCACAGTCCTACCAGGTGAGGAATTTGAAATTTAGTCCTCGAGCAATTTTGAATCACACATTGTTATTAACTCTGGTCTCCGTGCTGTATGTGAGATCACTAGAACTCACCCTTCCAGCCCCACTGAAGCTACCCTTTTGTCTGACGTCTCCCCTTCCCTCCACCCCCTGACCCCTGCACAGGCTCTGGTCACTATCATTCTACTCTGAGCTTGGTGTTTTGAGGTGACACACGGACCCTGACACTGAAAGGTCTTCTTGCATTGAGAGACTGTTCCTGGCTTATCTCTCACCTAGCACATTGTCCTCTGGATTCCTCAGTCCTGCTGCAAAAGACCGAATTTCTTTCCTTTTTGAAGGCTGACAGTCCAGTGCATATACAAACACCATGTTTTCTCACATGCTGACGTGTCATGGGGCCGTTTCTTTGCCTTGGCTCTGGTTGCTAGTGCTGCAGTGAATGGCAGAGTTCAGGCGACTCTTCAACATGCTGATTTTACTTCCTTTGGATGATACATGGTGTTTCTGTTTCTAGTTTTTTGAGGAACCTTGATACTATTTTCTAAAAATGAGTGTACCAGTTTGCCTCACCACCAACAGTGTGCTGTCCTCTTGTATCTACCAGCACTCCTGTTTTTCCTTTTTGATGATAGTTCTTTTAACTATGTGGGAGGGTATCTGACTGGGGTTTTTATTTGTGTTTACCCGGTGATTACTGCGAAGTTTTTCATGTAACTTTGGCTGCTTGTACGATTTCCTTCGAGAAAAAGCTTACTTGGGTCCTTTGCCTATTTATAACTTGGCTATTTGTTTTGTTGCTATGGTGGTGTTTTTTTTCCTTTATAAATTGCATTTTATTTTCCAAAAGTTATTATTTAATTGGTATACATTTATGATGTAAAATGCACATGTTAAACTTGAGATTTTGGTACATGTGCATATACATTGCCATTTCTTCCTCTTAGTTTCTTATTTTACAAATAAAAGAAATTCACATCCACCGTAACATGGGAAACAGTACTGAGATACACACTGAAAAGGTTATCAGCCCCCAGCTGCAGCTGCCAGGAGGCCCACTTCATGGATGTCTTGTGGGCTGCTTCCTAGACCTTTATTCGTCCACACACTGACATGGACAAACCTCTATTCATTTATACCTTCTGAAAAAACAACTTACATATTTTTGACATTAGCCTGTTATCATGTGATAGTTTACCAACATTTCCTTTGAATCTGTCAGTCTCTTTACTTAGTTGTTTTGTATGCTCCGTAGAAATTTTATATTTTCATGTAACTTTATCTATTTCTGATGTTGATACTCTATTCCAGAAATTATTTTCCAGACTGATGTGATGTAGCTTTCCTATACAATTTCTTCTAGTCGTTTTATAGCTTTATATTTTATATTGAGATGTCATTCATCTGTTTTGAGTTTGGTATGAGATTAAAGTCCAATTGTGTTCTGCATGTGCATATCTAATTTTTCTAACACAATTTATTATTGAAGAGACTGCCTTTTCCTCATCATGTTCTTGATGTTTTTGTTGAAAATCAATTGGCTACAAGAGCATAACTGTATTTTGGTGCTCTAGGTCTTGTTGCAGGGATCAATGTGTGATTTTACATTTTATTTTATGATTTCTCTTTCACATTTAAAACAATGTTTTCCTCAACTGTAGTTCTATAATATATATTAAAATCAAGGAGTGTGACCATTATAACTTGAGCTGGAATGTCCGTCAAAAGCCCACGGACTAAACGCTCTATCCACAGACTAGTGCTATGAGGCAGTAGTAGAACCTTAAGAGGCAGCGCCTATTGCCATCAGTTAGGTCATCGGGGCTGTCTCCTCAGAGGGGACCAGGGGGCCACACAGTCTTCTCTTCTTGTTATGATTCTTAGCAATGAGCTTACAAGTTTGTATACCATGGACTGTAACCATGAAGTACCGTGCTGCCACAGGCCCATGCAACAATGTGGGGACACACGGGACAAAAATGGCACTGGACAAATGTCTCAGGGGCAGTGACAAAATGTTTTCTGCCCTCGTGGACAGTGCGTGATCATAATGTAGTTGCTGTTTAAGCCAATTTCATGCTGGCGTGAATAAGTGGCTAATTGGCTAAAGTTTCACTTACGTGAGTGCCACGTCAAATTACTTGTCCCCTCCTTACGACATCTTCCCCTATCCTATAAAAGCTTCTGTACTTCCTGAATAAAGTGAGTTCCTGCTTGACTAAACTCCCTGTAGCGTCTGAGTGTCTCTGGGGACTTGAGATGCTGGGAAACGGGCGGACACTGCACTCACCCCTCTCAGACCCTGTCTACGGACAGAAGACACACACACACACACACCCCCCCCCAACACAACAGAATCCACTGATCAACCTGGAACTCCAAAACTGTGGGCCAGAATAGCCCTTTCCTCTTTTTAAGTTGAATTTTCTCAGATATTTGTTGCAATAACATAAAGATGACTAACAATGATACTTTAAGCTTAATTCTTTTCATTCAATATCCTTGTGGTTATTTGAGAAAGTCTTTTGTTGGTCTATATAAATTTTGGAGTTATTTTTTCTATCTCTGTAAAACATGACATGAGACTTTTAATAAGGATCACACCGAATGTGTAGATTGCTTTGTGAAGTATGGATGTTTAACAATATTAATATTTTCAATCCATGAACTCAGAATATCTCTTCATTTATTTCTATTATCTTCAATTTTATGAACATTTTTATAGTTTTTAGTATACCTCTGATTCAGTTTGCTCCTAAGTATTTTCATTTATTTTTTGATGTTATTACAAGTGGAATTTTCTTAACTTCTTTTAAAAATAATTCATTTTCAGTTTATAGAAATACTGCTAACCTTTATACACGGATTTTTGTAAAGTGCAACTTTATTAATGTTGTAAATCAGTTCTAACATCTTTTTAGTGGAGTCTTTAGGTTTTCCACATATGGTATCATGTTATCAGTAGACAGAGACAAGATGGCATCTTTCTTTCCTGCATGGATGCCTTTTATTTCTTTTTCTTGTATTATTGCTGTGGCAAGGACTTCCAACATTACATTGAACAGAAGTGGAGCAGCAGACGTCCTTGTCTGGTTTCTGATCTGAGAGAAAAAGTCTTCAGGTGTTTCCCATTGAGTGTGATATCTACTTTAGGCTTGTCCTGGTTAGCCTTTACTATGGTGAGGTGCATCCTTCTATATCTAATTCACTGGGAGACTTTATCACGAAACATTGTTGAATGTTATCCAGTGCTCTTTGTGCATCTTGCGAATAACCACTTCACATGTGGTGCAGGCACATGGCACCAGGTCTTGCTCCTCCTGCCAACCCTTTCAGATATTGGCACCATCATTTTATGTTTTCTATACTATAGCCACACAACATATTGTCACTATTGTTGCATTAAATGTAGTTACATTTTAGAGCAATCAAGAATTAGTAAGATAAAACAATTCATTTTGCATGCATTTATTCATAGTCTAGTATATATTTTCTCTGCATAGATTCAAATGTCTGACATATGTGTTATTCCCTCTGTCTGAAGAATTAAGTTCAGAAGCTCTTGCAGAGCAGGTCCTCTGGTGAGGGGTCATCTCAGTCTTACCTGACAAAGGTTCCTATTTCTCCTTTAGATTTGAAGCAATGCTTTCCTCAATGCAGAATTCTAAATTGCCAGGATTTTTTTTTCTTTCAATGCTTTAAATATTTTATTCCATTCTTCTTTTGCCTATGTGTTTTTTTTAAAGGAACAACCCATTTTCATTCTTACCTTGTTCCTTTGGATGTAATTATCCCCTGCTGGCTTCTTTCTCTTCCCCTTGTCTTTAATTTTCTACAGTTTAAGTATGATATGTCTACCCGCCTATAATTCTTATTTTCTGGCATATCGATTCCTTGTGTGTTGTGCCCATCAACACTGTCTCATGTTTTCTGAGTGATTTGTTATATGCTGTGATTATTATGGATCTTTTGTTCCTTTATAGTTCTTTTTCTTTGCATTTTAGTTTGGGAAGCTTCTTTACTCTCGTTTTAAATATTGTTGATTTTTTTCTTTGGTAATATCAATGGTAGTAAACTCGCTGAAAACAGTATTTGTCTTTTCCTATGTGTTTTTGTTTTATAGCATTTGTTTTGATTCTTCATGTATGTCTACTTTCGCCTACAGTACTTCTTTCTTTTCCATGCAATCCCCCTTTTCAATTATGGCCCTTAACAAATTGATTGCAGGTGTTTCATGCATGTCTGCTCATTCTACCATCTGGGTCATATCTAACCTAGTTGTGGTATATAGTTTTTTTCTCCTCTTCAGATTGTATTTTTTTCTAGCTTCTGATATAGAACACAATTCTTATTGCAATCCAGCCATTTGGAACTGGACAGTGGAAATGAGGATTGCAGGCCTTGTTTGAGGAGTCACGCAAAGTCCTGTCGTTACCTGGTGTGGTCAGGGTTTGCTGGAGCTGTAGGCTTGTTTCCTCTCATGTCTTTGTTTGTGTGAACATGATCCTGGGGCCTCCCATGTACTCCTTCCAAGACACTGTCATGTATCTTTTTGCTTTTAATCTACTGCTACTGTGTTAAGTTGGTGCCTTCTTGGTGTAGTGGTCAGAGATGGTTTAGGCTGGGGGGATGCTTTATAATCTCAATAAATCTCAATTCTTTTCTGGGCTGTGACTTTCACAAATGTTTCTCCACTAACATACTTTGCTCTCCGGTCTGCTGTCCCGCAGCCTTGCCACAGTATTGACACAGCATCTAATTGTCCATCTGGCCCCTTTGGACTATGTGCCCCCCTTCCACCCAGAGACTTAAAGTATGAAAGGGAGTGGATTTGGGCCATTTGCTTCTCCATGAGGGCTAAACCCTGACAAATATTTTCTCTGTGGGTGGGCAGTAGTGGAGGACGTCTGGCAACAGAGAGGCCACCCGCCTTGCTTCCCAGTGCTCCCTCTGCACCCGCCCTGGGATCTTTCCATACCTGCACTCTGAGAACTGGGCAGATTTCTCACTTCTCAGAGGCAAAACCCATAAGACCTGGGGTCCCTTTGGTTGTGGTCCTCAGTTTTTCAACTAGACTAGTCCACATTTAGCCTCTGGCAGTTTGTCAAAATTGTTACTGACGGGACTAGTAGAGCCGAACTAACTGTGCACCTCCAGATTGCGGTGGGGGGTCCCCTGAAAGTTCAGTTGCCTGAAGGGATTGAAAGGTGGTTGCTTTTCAGCTTGCTGTGCCCTTCCTTTCGGTCAGCACTGCAGTGATCCAAGTTCTTTGCGTACTGCACCTGGAATGGAGTCACTAGATGTTGGGAAGTTCTTCAGAGTTGAAGTTTGACTTCTGGTGTTTATTGGGAAGGGCTCCCTGTCCATCGTCTGGGTGTATTTGTAGATCAGTTGCAGTTTTTATTCACTGTCCACCCACCTTTAGCCTTTTAGTAAAATCCAAATCATTTGCAAAAGGGGGTGAATTGAAACTTACTGACATTAGAAAAATTATTCTTAGAAGTTGGCTTTTAAGAACAAATAGAAAACAGTATTTCTCTTCTAAGAGTTATATAGTGATGTCTTGGTATGAAAATCCTCGAGCTAATCATTCCAGAGACACAATTTCAACCATCAAGTTGGTGTTGAAACCCTGAAAGATCAAAATCCACAAGTCTAAAATCCCTAGGGTCAAAAAAGCCTTCAAGTTTAAAATTCTGGAAATCACAATCTTAAATGTTGAAATTCTGAATGCTGAAATTTCAAAAAAAAAAAGTGCAATTTTCATGAAAAAGAGGTTGCATAAGGGGAGCAAAAAGCCAGGTTCGGGGTGGGAAATTGGCCACCCCATATGGCAACCAGGAAAACTTCAGTTTAGAAATGTGTCATTTTTCAGCGTTGGCATTCCTCCAGCTGATGACATTCCAGGAGCTTTTAATGAATTAAAGCTGCATTTGCTTGAAGAAGCCAGCCGAGTCACTGGCTGGTTTGCAAATAATTACGTGCATGCTAGGATACGAAGACATTTAGCTGGGGTGTTACTGTTTCGTCACTAGTGCCGTTGTGTCGTTCCTGCCAAATCTGGGGCTGTGTGTGAGCTCACGCAGCAAATCGAATCAGCACAGGAACACAGCACAGAAGACGAGAAAATGTAATCAGGAGTGCTCACATCGGGGTACATCTAATCAGGATAACTGCAAAACGAGCCATGTTCCAGAGACAATGAATGTGAGCAGAATCTCTGAGGGGAGCCAAGGCCTAAGTGGGTAACAAAACCCCTAGCTGTGTGCTGTCACACAAGACTTCGAGGTGGAGTTAATGACCATGAAGCCTGCTCCTGCCTGCTGCCCACGTCTCTGCCCCTGAGCTGCTCATAATCTAGCCCTGAAAACTGTTCGCATGTCAGATTTTTTTTTAGCTGTTTGGTGTGGGGGGTATGTTTTTTAAGTTTTCCTCTCACTATTTAAACATATCAACATTACTTTCTATAATTCATTTTTGTCTTGATATCATTTTCAATCCTGGAGGTATAAATTGTGTGCTAGCTCACATCACGCCATTTTTCCAAAGGCAACTCTGAAGGTGAAAGTGTGTCTTTGCAACCCTGACTTTGCAGGTTAGCCTGCGTGAGTGAAAAGCGTGAAACTTCTTCAATAAGTGAAGAGATTGCCTTTTTGTACACACGCGTTTGTGACAGTATTTCTGGACATCTTGTTTGGAGGGGGTTAGTACTTATATGGGTGCTATGGTTTAAATCTAAAGTGTCCCTAAAAGTCTCATGCATTTGAACATAGTGGGGTAACTGTGGAACTGCATGATCTTGGGAGGTGGGGAGTGGCTGTGTCTTAGTTACGTTTTCATTGGCATGACTCAATACCTGACATCCACAAATTTAAGGGAGGAAGAGTTTACCTCAGAGTTCCAGAAGGTCACAGTTCATTCAGGGGCAGCCAGCAGCAATGGAAGCTCATGGCAGAGGCAGAGGTGGAGACAGCATCTCATGACATCACAAACAGGAAGTCATGTCAAGGCAACTTGAGACTAGTCTCAGGGGAGGCAGGAAGTGGCTTACGTATCTTTCCAGGTCTCATCCCAGTAATCAGTCCCTCAGGGATCCAGGTGTGGAAGGTGTGTTAAGGCCCCACTACATGCCTGTAATCCAACTTACATGCCTGTAATCCAATTTACATGCCTGAAATCCACCTCTCCAGACTAGGCCCCAATCTCCCAACAGCACATGGTTCCATAGATAATCTATAACATTCAAATACATGAGACTTTTGGGGGACATTCCAGATCCAAACCACAGTAGGCTGGAAGGGGTAGATGCTTGGGGTGATTGTGTCAGCTTGTTGAGATTGGGGTTGCCCAGAGCAGAGCCTTTAGGTATGTTGTTGGCTTGTGAGCTAGGAGGTGAGGGAGGGGCACCCACCTTGGGTGTGAGTAGTCCAACTAGCAGCTTGAACTGAGTAAAGGAAGGAAGAAGGAACATTGCTAGGGTCTCTTCTTGGGAAAAATCTGGCCTTCGCTTGAGTCTCCAGACATTAACTTGCTTCTGCTTCTCTCGGCTGTCTGTGGGCAATACCTTGAGCAGCTCTCCAGCCTCCACCATGTGCTTCCATTGTTGCTGGCTGCCCACGGATGAACTGTGTTAGGCCTTCTGAAACTGTGAACTGAAATGAATCCTTTCTCCCTTATGTTGTAGACATTGGGTGCTGTACAGCAGAGACAAAGCAGTGATCGGAATGGGCTGACGCATGTGGACCTGTGTCACTGGCTCATCAGTTATGGTGTACCCAAAAGTGAAATAGATGGAAAACCTACTAAATTTTTGTTGAATTTATATATATATAAAAAGATTTCCTAGGCCAACTGAACAAACGGCTACCTCAAATAGTAGCAATAGATAGGCATGTTCCCTCAATCAATTTCCAGATGTGAGCCAGTTTACAGACCCAGTATCCCTCAAATGAAGGGAAGGCTGGGCCCCCTTGAGGAAGGCCCCTGATAATTATCAAAGAGTTATAATGTCAATATTTCTCCTATCCTTCCCCAAAGGGGCTTACAGCCCTTCCCCAGAGTAACCGCATTAGGGAAAGGAAAATAGTCAGGTATCTGGGGACTACTAGACACTGGTTCTGAGTTAACACTAATTCCAGGAAATCTAAGACATCGTTGTGGACTGCCAATTAAAATATGAGCCTATGGAGATCAGGTGATCATTGGAGTATTACCTAAGGTCGAACTGGAACTCCAACAATATAAAAGGAAGGAAGAAGGAAGATTGTTACAACTTCTTCCTCTCACCTACTCAGTTGTCTAGGGATGCTGACTTGCTCCACACCCTAGATCTTCATCACAGATTTGCTCCAGTCTTGCCTTGTGCTTATCTGCCTGTAGCTGATATTCGGTCACCCACCTTCAGGCTCCAGTCTTTGCCATTGTTCTTTGAACAACCAAGACTTGCAGCAGACTCTCACCTCCCCAGCTCTCCTGTAGTCCCGGGCAGGAAATCCAATTCATGGCTGAGCAGCCATCTTGGACCATCTCTGTCTTCGGATTTGTAAGCTTTCCTAATAGATCCTTTTTGTTATATAATCTGTAAATTCTGTCTTTGAAAGAACTCAAACTAATACAGGTGCCTTATCCCAAAAATGAATAAATAACTAAGACAATGGGGCAAGATCTTTACATATGCACTGGTAACTCATCAAGGTTTTAGATCATTACTAAAAGAAATTATCTACATGGTATTTCATGACCATGATTATAACACTGGCTACACATAATTACCAGCCTTAGTGATACATTATTGTGGTTTGGATCTGGAATGTCCCCCAAATCCTCATGTGTTTGGAGGTGGCTGAGTCATGAAGGTTGATTAGATCTAATGGATTAATCCATTTTTGGTTTCCTGTGCTGTTAGGAGCTGGGGCCTGGCCGGAGGGATGTGTCACTCTGGGCATGGCCTGGAAGAGCATATTCTTGTCTCCAGCTCAACATTTGGCATTTTCTGCTTCCTGTCACAATGCCATGAGGAGCTTCCCCTTGGGCAGGCTCTCTACCATGCCTTTTTTGCTATTGCTGGCCAACTATGAACAGTTTGAGACCTCAGAACTGTGAGCAAATTTAAACCTTTTCTCTGGAAGCTGTGGGTGTCTGATATTGTGTTTCAACAAAGAAAAAGTGTCTAAGACATAGATATTTTTACATGTCTCTTTTTGACAGATTTAAAAAATAAATATGATTTATATTCTTTTAACTTGTGACTGTCATTAGTGTTTATAGAAATGCGTTTATTATGTTCTACTATGTTTTTATGTGTTTCTTGTGAGAAGCAAACCCCAACTTTCCATATTTCCAAAAGGTGGACATGGAGACTAGGAGACCAGGAAAGCGAGACTTTAAGATTAACCTTACAAGGGATGTCTGCTTGGCAAACACCCCTGAGGTAGGTGCAACACAGTATTTCTCCCATAATGTGCAAGTGCTTCCCTTGGTTCCCTATGGGCTGGGTGTTTCCAAGGCTGCAATCTCTCCCCTATATTCCCTGATTGGAGGGCATTTAGTCACTCTGTGATGACACAGCAACCAATTACTCCTCCCTTATTTGTTCTCCAGCCATACCTGGACATGGCCAATGCAAAGCCCAGAAAATAGGACAGACTAATATCTCTAAGGATAAGTAGAACCAGGAAGTGAACAGAGCAACAAGGCTAGTGATAAGCCACCAATTGGCCACCATTTTGAGATGCTGTTGGTATTTCTCTTGGTCATGCTTACATGTGAGGGAAATGAAGTTAAGAATAAAACAAGAGGGAAAGATTCTGTTGTCATTATGCAGCCTCATATGATAATGTGTCACTTGCCATCACTCACAGAAGAAAGTAATGATTTGAGGCATGTATGCCTCCCCCGTGTGTCACCATGTGGCTGCTCAATAGGCCACTGCCCCAGTCCAAGTTTGTTGTTGACCGTGTAGACCATATCTGCCTGCTGCTTGACCCATCCAAAGGAAGATCTTCATGCCTCTGAAAATGAGTTATTTTCTCATTTCCCTCACATTTCTCAAATAAATTTCTTTTAAAAATTGTAAATAAATGTTACTTACATATTTTTTAAAATTACTTTTGAGAACTGTTTTTTTTAGGATTTAGATCTTGGGGTATTTCAACGTTCGGACTGTGGTATTATGGACTGTATCTTTTACAGCTCCAAACCCTAAACCTCATCCTTGCTTACCTCTAGGTTCTCAGTGAATGATCCTGGAGCAGTGCCATTAAATTACTAGTTCATGAACAGGAAAGTGCTTATGACCTGCATGCCAGGCTCTGCTGAAAGTTGGCCCAGAGAAGATGGTTTTGTCTAAACTCTGCTTCTACACACTGGGGGAGCTTGAGAGGCAACACTAAGGGAAGTCCTAGGACACCCTGAATGATACCTGTGTCCACCATCCTGAGACAGTGGGATCCACTGACTTCATTCTCTACAGGCAACAAATGATATTGGTGAAATGATGCAAAAGCATCTGCTTTGGGGTCAAACATGCCAGGGCTTCAGTGCCAGGGCTATGATGCTTGAGTAGTGACAGCAGTCCCAGATGTCCCTTTAGAAGAGAACCCCTGCCTGCCACAGAGTGCAATCAGCTGGCAGCTGGACTGGATGGGGCACAAGCCACCTCATGTGTGCTGATTTGCATACTGGTTATTTCCAGGAGAAGGCTCTCTACAAACAGGAGTTGTGGGAGAGCTCTCTGACCAACCATAAGCAGCCCTTTGAAAAAGGGGTCCTCTCTGTCCCACCATGTGGTGACAACCTTTTCCCCCAGAGCTGGGGACAGGAGCTGCCATGGATTTGTACATGTCAATTTACTGTAACCTTCATGGTAAGATGGAACTTTAAAAGTTACATTACTTTTTTTCCTTTTAGAAGAAATGGTTTCTCCACACTTCCTCAGGCCTAGGGAAGAAGCTCCCAGCCCCACCTCTCCTCCTCCCATATGAATGGACAATGTGCTGATGCTGGAACCAGGAGGTCAAAGTCCAGCTTTATTCCTGTCAGCAAGGAAGGAAAAGTTGGGTCCCAGCAAGGTGTACGAGAGGCCTGGGCATGTCTGTTTTCTCCTTGCATTTGGTACCCCACTGTTTCTTTGTGAAAGACTCTATGCACAGGGAGGTGGTGATTTGAGGCAGTCGGCCCTTCCATCTTTAGTATCTAGCCTTTAATAAATCTAATAAATCATTTTTTTCTTTTTTTTTCCTGAAAGAGGTAGCCTCCTTTCATTTGGTCAACAACAAGCAAGACCAAGAATGAGTCATGGGCCAGGATGGTTGGTGATGTCACCAGAGCTGCCCTCATCTCCCTTAGCCTCCTACCTCCCCAGTGTGTCACCATGTGGCTGCCCCACAGGCCACTGCCCCAGTGCAAGTCTGTTGTTGACCATGTAACCATATTTACCTGCTGCTTGACAACCAAAGGGGGATCTTCACTGTGGTAAAGAGCAAAAAGGATTCTACTCAGAGCATCTTTGGAGATGGCAGGCATACATGCCCCAAATCACTACTTTCTTCTGTGAGTGACAGCAAGTGACACATTTTCATGTGAGGCTGCATAATGACAACAGAATGTCTCCCTCTTGTTTTATTCTTAACTTTCTGCCTCTTCCCTCCCTGTGAGTTTTCTACATGGGGCATGTGCCCAGGAAAGAAATGAGGAAGAGAAGAACCAAAAGTCACATCACTGTCCCTAGCGTGGCCCCGCACCAACCCGACTTAAGCATATCACCTTTTTGCCTTAGTTGTATAAGGGACCCCTCAGACTTCACCCTGAAGTCTGTGAACTCTGCCAATAGAAAGGCAGAGGGAGGGGTCTGCAAATTATGGATTAGAACCCCTCACACACAGTGCTTCCACGTGAGTGCCGCTTGTTCAGGGAGTGTACACACGCCTTGCAAGGTTGTTACCATGTTTCTGTCCTCTGAGCCTCCTTGTCCTTGTTTTGCTGGGACAGGCAAACTCCTTGATGTGATTTACCGCTTCTGCACAGGTCCGTAGAGGCCTTCAGTGGTATGGAGAAAGGAAGGCACCAGGATAATAGACACGCCTAGGCCTTTCTCATCCTCTCCAGACCCTTTTTCCTACTCCCTTGCCTAAGGAATTACATCAGACTTTGTGCACTGGCAGGCCGATGAGAGGTGGGGCCTGGCGGTTTATGCTGTAGGCCTAGGGAGTATGGAGAAGCCACTTCGCACTAGAGAAAAAAAAAATCTACCTTTCATTTCTCCACCCAATTTGTTGTCTTACCTCTTACCACTTCTTTATCATTTCTTTGTCTAAAAAGAATAAAATCTTCCTACGTTGGCCACATCTTTGGATCTTTACTCTCTTAAGAAGACCTCACATACATGCAAAATTTCATAAAACATATGCATTTGTAGTGCTAACTGGTCTGTGTGATTTGTCCTAGACATGGATGAAGATGCTAAGAGCCAAGTTGAGTAGAGATGATCTTTGGGCCCCCCTGCAGTCTTGAGCTGTTAGAAACTCCTGGGTCCAATCTTAGCTGTTGAGCAGGTGCTACTCTCCTAGGCCAGAGTTACCCTAGTGTGACTTTCCCATTTCCACAGGATCCTGGTGGCTGGTGCAGAGCCTCCACCCTAGGGCCCCCTGCTGGGTTGCGGCTGAGCGGAAGCTCTCTCTGCCTAGTGCTGACCTCCTTGTCTCATTGTGGCTGCCAGCCTCCCCGCCTTCCTACCTCACATCCCCACCTGGGAGCATCTGCTGCACTGGGTAGCCCTGGGCAATCACCTCGTGGGCTTGTTTTTAAAAACACATTAAGAACATTCACCTGGTCCAGGTTTCATTGTCTGTTTTGGTTACATGGCATCTAACAAATACACTGTACACCTTACACGTGTGTCTATTTGGTGTGATCCAACAATATAGTGAATGTTTAAAATTTTTAAATTATAGTAAAACACACATTGCTATTAATCTTCCTGGAAATACTCCTCCTCTTGTGGAACATGCTCACTCCATTGTTCTTGCTGCTTTCTGAAGCAGTTCCTGAAGCCCTCGCTTGAGTATTTAGTGGCACTGTTGCAGCTGCCTTGATATTCTGAATGGATTAAAAATGTTTACCTTTCACGGTCATTTTGACTTTGAGGAAGAGTCCGAAGTCACACAGTGCCAGATCTCAAGAACAAAGTGGATGACGACACACCACCATAGTTTTATTTGATAGAAGTTGCCATACCAGAGGAGATTTGTGCACAGAGTGCTATTGGGATGGAGTGCCTATGTCCATTACTCAGAGCACTTTCCGTGTTCCCAAATGTCCTTGTCAGAGTTCACTATCGTGTTCCTAGGTACAAACTCAACTCACATAATTCCAACAAGGTCAAAAAATAGAACCATCATCAACCAGATATCTGATTCTCAAAGGCATGCTTTTTTCACAGAACTGGACAATTTTCACTGTGAGCACTGAACATCTATCTGTATAGTCTCAATATCATAGCCATTGAACCAAATTTTATCTCCTGAGATGACTTTTCTCAAAAAGCTGAAATCTGGTATGATAAGCTCTCAAAACTCCAAAGAGATTGATCAGGATTTTATGCTAATGTTTTTTCATGACCCATGATTTACAGCACATTTTAAAACACACCTGGTAACCTTAGCCCACAATTACAAGTGAGTCACAGTTTTTCTCGCACTGCTACTAGGGCTCCATGTGTTGCTTCTCCTATTCCAGACTGCAACCTGCATGGCAAAATGGAACCTTAAAGTTAAATTTCTGCTTAGAAGAGGAATGGCTTCTCCATACTTCTTCAGGTGTAAACCTCAGGCACACAACCAGCCATATCTCTCCTCTGCCCATAAGAGTGGACAGTATGCAAACAATGGTATCGGGAGATCAAAGTCCCAGTTTCATTTCCTTGGGTGAAAGAGGAAGAGTCCTGGGCCCAAAAGGTATGACATCATCCTGGTTTGTCTGTTAGCCATTGTATTCTGTTGGCCCGTGATATTTCTTACTATAAAAGACCCTTCACGCTTGCACATGGGGAGATGGTGGTCAGAGACAAGTACACCCTGCCCTCTCCTCAGAGCTGACTTTGAGTACATATTTTTTTTTCTTTTTCCAAAACTTAATGGCCTTTTTTGAGTTGATCAAGCAGGAAGCAAGCAAACCTGAGGTCTAGTCCCAGGGGACCAGCGGACCACGCAAGTTCCCCTGGAGAGACCATCAGCAACGGCATTAGCTGTGTTGTTTGGTCACACGTGAGGTACACCCAGCACACCTTGGTAGTGCCGGATGAATGTGCATACAGAGCTGAAACAGTTGTAAGAGGGAAGTTAGGTAGGACGCAATGGGAGGTGAAAATGGAAGGAGAGGAAAGGAGGCCTAGCCCTGAGATTAAGTTTACCGCGAGTGTGTACTTACTTATAAATCTTGTCTCTAGCTATGGAGAACTGCATGGACCTGAGTAATTTTATCTTGGTTTCTCTATAGACAATTCACTATTGAGAGGACTGGAAAAGGGAGTGGATGGAAACCCTGGGATTTAGGATAAACACAAATGAACAAAAAAATCTAAGATTGAGAAAAATCTCTGTGGTCGAGATGATTGAAATCAAGGGGCACACATGTCCCTTGAAAGGCACAACCATGCTGTCTCAAAAGCAGCTGATGAAAACGCACCAAGGGCTGGGGATGTAGCTTACCCATGGCGCACTTTGTCTAGCATGCCTCAGATCCCAGCTTCCGGGCCAGCACCAAAACAAACAGACAATTCATGAAAAGTTTTTTTTTTTTCTGTAAATTACTCCTGTACTACAAGAATCATACAATTTAGATTAATTTTCCTAATTTTCAGAGGATACAGGTAAGGCAAGACCATTCCTTAAAGTCACCCAAGACAATGTGGGAGGGCCAGACTCAAAATGGCACGCCCACGGCTTCGGCACTGACATCGCTACTTCAGTGTCCATCTGCCAACTGTCATCTTCCAGCACAGTGTCTAATGCCTACCAGAGCCTTGTTTTTACCAAAATGGTGAAAGGATTCATCTTTGAGTTCAGATTATCTTGTACATGAGGAAACCACAAACTCCCCATACAACATGCAAACTGGAAGTGCATGTCACGAAAAGCAAACCTGCCCTGTGATTCCATCACACAAAAAGTGCTCATGGAATGCAGGTCCATACTCCACATCACAGCCAGTGAGGGAGACTGGGCAGCTGCCGCTCCAGGCCCTTGTGTCCAGCCAGGGCACTTCCTGCTCTTGGAGGTTCTTCCCATCGACACCTACCTTGCTTCAAGAAGTTGTTCAAAAGGTAAGCTTATTGTCCAGCTAGAGAAGTGATTTTATGACAGGAAAAGTCACAGTGAGAAGCCTAAACCCTGGTGCACAGCCTGTACTCAGATGCTTCCTTAAAGCGTAAAGTTCACACAAAGTATTAAATATCAAGAGACCTCTGTAACTAATGTAGCTTCCTAAAATGGTGAAGAACAAGCAAATCATGACTACTTATTAAATGCCTGCACCATTGTCCTGCACCTGAGACATTTATGCAATCTCATTTATTCCCTATGGTTATCTTGAAAGCTTCTTGTGACTGAGTCAGAGAGGGAAAAGACAATTAGAGAAATCAAAGATCAACAAACTCAAGCTAGCCAGGATATACATGGAGCTGAAAGGACTGGGACGCAAGCCCAGCAGATACCAAGCCTAGAGTGTTTCCCAGCGCACTGGTGGTTTCCAGGTGTTATTGTTTGAACCTGGAATGTCCCCCAAAAGCCTCTTGTGTGGAAGGTGATTCAGAGGTTCACCCACTGATTTCTGGTGCTACTTAGTGGTGAGGCCTAGTGGAAGGGGTGAATCCCTGCGGTGTGACTTAGAGGGGCATACTGGCTCCACCCTTCCTCGCTCCCTTAACTTCCTGTCTGCCATGCCTTGGACTGCTTCTCTCTAGCTAGACATCCCCAAGCCCTTCTGCCCTTGCTGGCTAACCATGAATGGACTGAGACCTCGAGAAACTACAAGCTAAAATGACCTTTTGCTCCCTTGTTTGGGTGTTAGGTATTGTGTCCCAGCAATGAAAAGGCAACCAAAACCCCAGGTGTGGCCTCTGCATAAACAGCACTGGTGTGGCCTGGGGACTGATTAGAAATGTAGAGTTAGTCTCCACTCTAGACACAGTGAAGCATCAGAAGCTCTGGGAGCAGGGCCAGCACCTCATGTGGGGCCTGCAAGGAGGTGCAGTGTGAGAGTCTTCAAGCACGAGGCCTCCCAGCCTCCCCAGGCTTCTGTCCTTGGTCTTCCCCTATGTCCTTGTCCTCACATTTTGCCATAGTACACATATTGAATACGTAATCCCCAAACTCACATTCTGATGGTGTTAGTAGACACAACCTCCAGGAGGTGGTTAGGATGGGATGGGGTCATAAGCAAGGGTCCCTGGGTTGGTGTTAGTGGCTTTAGAAGAAGAAAGATCCAAGCTAGCCGATGTTCTCTGTCCCTCCACCATGCAGTGAGGTGGCCTGATCAGGTTTTCAGCAAATGCCAGCACTGTTCTCTTGAATGTCCTGGATCCTAGAGCTCTGAACCAGGTGAGCTTCTGATCTTCATAAGTCACTCAGTCTGTGCTATTCAGTTAGAGGAACAAAAAATACACTAAAGACGCCTTGGAAATAGTGTATACACTTACATACTCTGTGCTGACTAAAAATAGTTTCCCTTGGCATCACCAAACCACCAGGGCATTTTCACATGGGAATGTCTTCCCACATGCAACTTGAATTATGTGACACACTTCTTCTGGGGGACACAGTGTCTCTGGGAAAACAATAATTTTTAAGTAAGGACATTCCTTGTCAATGACAATTGCTACTCTCTGTAACATTGTCATAAATCTTAACAGGACTGCGTGCTACTTGTGAAATTACCTCAGTATGAAAAATGATCTTGCAATTAAATGTTAAACAGTGGTGTAGTGCATAACATCTCCTAATAAAGATAAGAGGGATCTTCTATATAAACAAGTCAGTGAGGGGGTTTGTCACCATCACTGAAAATGTCCAGCCTTCACAGTGAGGCCTGAGCATGACGGGTTCCTGAAGGCAGCCTCTCTTCCCACACTCAGAGGGATTGGAGTCAGCACTTTATTGCCACCAATACTGACCACAATAGCAACATCGCAGCCACAGACACCCCATCCAACTCCATGTGGAAGATTTCTAGGAGAGTAGGAAGGAGTGGGGTTTTTTTTTTTTTTTTGGGGGGGGGGGTACGAGGGCTTTAACAAAAGGCCTTTTCTCTGAGCTGCATCTCCAGCCCCTTTGGACTGTTTATTTGAGACACAGTCTTGCTAAGTTTGCTAAGTTTCCCAGGCTAGGCTTGAACTTGTGATTCTCCTGCCTCTGGCTCCCAAAGTGCTGGGATTACAGAAGCGTAATCTTGAAGTATGTGTAGAAAACTGTTCTCTTGCAACCCATCTGTTTGGGGTTGCTGTCTCTCGAGAAGTCTTCAATTGTTCTGCCCCACCATGCGGGCCTCAGAGCCCTGTCTCCCTGTCTTTTCCTTTGGTTCCCTGCCACCTCTGTACAAGGGCCCCAAGGATGGATCTTTCTAGAGGTTCATTTTCTCAAGATACAGAAATAAATGTATGTATGTATGTTGTTGTTGTTGTTCCTATTACGCACAGTGGAAGAGGAGGGAAAGGTCTAACCTTTTAAACCACTCATTTAAAAACAAAACATCCTTGGACAACTGCATGGTAGAGCAGAAATTCTGCATAGGTTGACCTCTGTGTGGTGGCAGAAAGGGACTCAGGGACAGGCTCAATGGCCCTTGTGAACTCTGCTACAGACCCAGGCTGAGGCCAGGCCTAAGTGATACTGCTGGGCTCTGGGGCACCACAAGACCCTTCTTTTTTGATGAATCCCTGAAGGTGATCTTCATCTTACTCCAATGTTTGGTTTTCTTTCAGCACCCCCCCCCCGCCCCCCGCCAGCCCTCATGTCGTTCCCTGGGTGGGCAGTGACCCTGAAGACATGAAGGACCTTTCCTACCTGTGATCACTCGCATCTCACCCGATGCTGATTATTTTCGCATCTGTTTAAGACACACAATGTGATTATGCATTTTACTGAGGTTTTTGTTATATTTCATCCTTTAGGGAACAGTCTCAGCAGTGTTTGGAAGTAAACACTCTAGAGGCAAAGAGACACAAGACAATGTGAAGATTCCATGCTGCTTTGGGAACATCTCAGGTGTTATTTCTGAGGCCCCAAGTCTGTGAGGCAGAGGGACCCTACGGTGACCATGCCCCCCACATGACCCTCTGGCTCCCGGTGCTTCTTCCCTCTGGCCTATGCCACAAGCGGTGTCAGATGATTATACTAAAGATCAGGCATTCTGGAACTGGGCAGTTTGCAGTGAAAATTTTGGACTTGTTACTTAATAGCTGTATTATTTTAGGGAAATTACTTCTTTGAACCTCAGTTTCCTCATTGATTAAATGAAGAAATAATAGTTCCTGTGTTAAAGGTGTTTCTTTCTCGATTGCTGCATGATAGATCCCCAAATCTTGGAAGCTAAAACAGCAACCACCATTTTATTATCTCCAGTTGTTTCTGTGAGTCATTGATACAGTTTAGAAAAGTGTCTCCCAATGCCTAAGTGTTGAAGTCTTGAGTCCATAGCCTGTGTAGTCAGTGGGAGGAGATGGGACCTTTAAGAGTAAGGGCTTAGCTGGAGATCTTTAAGTCACTGGGATGTGCCTCAGAAGGGACTATAGGAGGCTGATGTCTTCCTTCGCTGTTATGTCCCAGCCACAAATTGAATACGTTCCCTCTTCACACATGTGCTGTCATGATTCGCCACCCTTGTCCTACCATTGACCCAAAAACTACAGGGTCATCTGATTGGATGAAACCTTCAAAGCTGTGAGTCAAAATAAGCCTTTTCTCTTTTTTAATTAATTATTTAAAATAATTTAAATTGGGTTATTTTATTGGGTTGTCAGAAATTTCATGGTGCATTTTTACAACAGATGGCACTACTTTATTTTTTAAAGTACTGGTGTCATTCACATCTGTGTTATTTCTATGTCATTTGACAGATGACAGTTCCAGCTTCGTTCTAAGAAAAATGAGCAATTGGGTTGAGTTTTGGAGATTTTACAAGTTGAAAGACCAAATAGTATGTTTTTGTCATATTTTACTGTTTTATTTCCAGACACAGAAGAATATGCATCAAGCTTGTGAAAAAATGTGTACAATTTAAAGTGACAATGCTCTACAAGATGTAATGAGATTGTCAATGCCAGTGACAGCCATGAAGCACTGTGCTGGTCATTGTGACCCCAACTCTGCTTTTTGGTCAAGATGGGTCCCGAGGGACATGCTAACAAAATAAAGGCATTCGTTGACTCAAACCTGAGTTACACAGCACAAGAAATTTCACAAACATTGAACATTAAAGCATTAATAACCACTTAAATCAACTTGGGTACATAAGCAAGTCTGATATCTGGGTTCCTCATGAACTGGGATACAGAAGCAAGCTCAAGGTTTGGGCTCCTCACAACCATCTGATGGTATATATGAACCCCTGCCATGTGCTCATTAAGTGTATGAATAAAATGATCTTTTCTTGAAGCATTGATGACTGGTGACAATAAGTGGATTGTTTGCAACAGTGTGGTGTACAAATGGTCCTAATCCTGACATGATGACTTGCCTCAAATGGTATCAAAAGCAGACATTCATCAGAGGAAGGTTGTGCTCTCAGTGTGGTGGGATTTTTTTTTTTTTTTTTTTTTTTTTGAGACAGGGTCTTGTTCTGTGATCCAGGCTGGTCCTGAATTCACCTTAGAGCCCAGGCTGGCCTTGGACTCATGGCAATCCTCCTGTCTCAGCCTCCCAAGTGCTGGGATTACAGGCGGGCACCACCACGCCCAGCTTATGTGGTGCTGGGGAATCGAACTCAGGTACTTAGCGCTTGCTTAAGCCGTTTAACCACTGAGTCATTCCTCCAGCCCCCACGTGCTGGGATTTTAAAGGTGTCGTGTTTATCAAGCTCCACCAAGGAACCAGACAATCAGTTCAAATGTGGACTGTCGGCCATTGGACAGTTTAAATGAATCCACCACCTAGAAATGTTCAGAGCTCATTAATCGTCAATGTGACACCCCACACAAGTTTGATCACTGGTCAAAAATTGCTGGAGCTTAGATGGGATGTGTCACCACACCCAACCTGTGCCGTTACCATTTCTCTTACTTCATTCTCTTTAGAACTCTTCGGATATTACAACATTCAGTTCAGATGAGGCTGTAAACTAACACGTTTTCAGTCTTTTTGCTGATAAAGACAGCTCCTTCTAAGAGTGAGTAATTATGAAGTTCACTGAAAGCTGGCAAAAGGTTGTCAAACAAAAGAGGCATGTATCATTGATTGATCTTTGTTTTTATATAAATAAATGATTTTTGAAAAATATCGTCATGACTTTCAGACATCCCAATATTAGAGTATCAGAAAGTTGACTGATGTTATCATTGTTTCAGGAAATGCTCAGACTGAAATCTGCCTTAGCGTCTCACCTGGGCTGTGGTCAGACAGTGGTTGAAGCTGAACCAGAATGTGGGGAGAATACACAGCAGAGAGATGACCAGGCCTCTCTATGTCCGCGCCGTCAGAGGGTGTCCTCCTTCGGTCTCTCCACAGGAGGGAGCTTCCTCTCAGCGTAGCAAACTTGGAGTAGCTGGGCTACTGAGGTGTTGGCTGCAGCTCCCGAGAAGCGTGTCCTAGCAAACGCAGCACTGTGCCGTCCTTCACGAACCAGACCTGAGACTTACCTCACGTCCACATGGATGAGTTCGCTTGCTCATGGGCCCACATTCCCATGAGCAGCCACAGAAACTGCTTTCCCCACTCGGGGACCTAGATCCAAGGAAACGAGGTGCCATCTGATGCCCTCACTGTTGGAATGTCCTGCACAGGGCGCACTCAAGTGGCACTGCCCCTCCTGTCTCCTTCCCCTTGCCTGTGCACTCTGGACCCAGCTCCTGGTGAGGCTCCATTCAGATGGCCCAGCATTCCTTGCGAGCCCTCCATACATAATCTGTGATCTGTTCAAGTTTCTTCCTGCCTCTGCTCCCTGCCTCAGCATCTGACTTCCCAGTTCTCCTTTCTCAGGATGTCTCATCCTTTCTAACTTGCTGCACCCTCCTGACATCCCCCTGTCCTAAACACTGTCGCCACCCTGTTCCTCTTCTCTTCGAGCTCGTTCTTGTCCTCACCCTGGCTGTGGAGCCCCTGTCTCTGCTCCCCTCTCCTCTCCGGATCTCCACTCACCAGTCTATAGCTTTAACACTTGACTCAATTGTCCACTGTCCTGAGCAGCCCATGCCTGTCCCCTGGCACTCAGCCATGCTAACTAGCTCTACTCTTTTTTCCCAGGCCCTGTCAAATATTTTAAAATTTTCCAAATTTCCTCTCATACCTTATTTTCCTTACTGACTTACTTTACCTGACTTACCTGGGCAGGCATCCCAGTTAGCTTTCTGCCTGCACATGGACAGCCACAGGGACCGTAGAGGCATACCTGCCTCTCCAGGTGACTTCCTGTCAGGGAGTGTCAGGGGTTTTGCAAAGCCACTAGTGTTGGCTTCCCCTTCGTTACCAGAATAAGGAAGTGTAAGTCATGTCAGGGGAAAGGCTAAGTAAATGCAGACTGGACAGTGGTGAGACCATGAAGCTCAGAGATCAGCTGCAGGAAGAATGGCAGAACGGGGAACCTAGACATAGCTTCTGCAGCCACTGACACAGATCTGCCAGGATTTAACCCACAACCGACAGCTTCCCTCACCCTCGTCTCTGTTGCTGTTATGGTTTCAATCTGGAATGTCCCCCAAAGCTTCATGTATTTCAAAGGTGATTCAACTGTGGAGTTAATTGGATCAAGTTGATTAATCCATGGGTTCATGAGCTGTTAAGAGACAGGACCTGGCTGGGAGGGTGTACTCTTGTCCTGGCCTGGCTTCTCCCCACCCCTCTTCTTCCTCCTGTGGTGCTGTGAGCAGCTGCTGTCCACTAGCCCCTTCTGCCACCATGCTACTGCCAGATGGCCAAGACCAGACTGTGACCTCTGAAATATGAGCTAAAATAAATCTTTCCTCCTTTCAGTTATGTGTGTCGGGTCCTCTGTCCCAGCAACAGGTTATTGACTACAGCAGCTTCTGCCCAGAGAATTAGGACTGGTCAGACAAAGACAAATACGTACTCTAGGCGATCCCACAGGGTGCCCCAATCTTCTCAGCTGGTGACCTCCTGCCAGTCCTCCTGTTAGTACACACGTCAGCCCTCTCATTTCTCTGTTTAAAGTTTTCTCTCTCCTCACCTGCCTTTGAGTCTTTGCCAACGTAGGTGACAGTGGCCGAGTCCCTTCCTTACTGTGCTGTGAAGAACGGGTGTACATCATCACTGCTGTACCTACTTGAGTGCCTTCATTCATATGCACATGGGACAAGGGCCCAGGTGACACCTTGTCCTCCCGAGCCAAGGTGCTGCACCAGACCCCAGTGGATGGACAAGCCACTCAGTCTGTGGTGGCTGTGCTGCATGTGGCACTAGGACAGCAAAATTGTCGAGAAGGGCTGTTTGTGTGAAGGGACAGCCACATGCTCCTCCGGCCGCCTTGCTGCCTGTACGTGTGCAGCAATTGGAGAGGCGTGAAGTTTAAAAATGCAAATAAATACATGAAAGAAAACACATGCCTTCTCTGTGTTGTATGCGGCACAGCTAACATGTTAGCATTTTCCTCTTTCCCTCAAACAAAAACTCAATCTCCCCACATACACACCATGGTGTTTGCTATGAGGAAATTGAGCAATGAACGCAGCACAAATATTAAAAAACAACTTTCTACCATACCCAAAAAAATTAGGATAACTTCTCTTCATGTAGGCAAATACAGTGTCAGGTGTCCTCCTATCAGACTGCGACAGTTATAGACAGATAGAAACACTGAATCTTTAAAAGGTAGAGGGTTGCATTTTTTTTCTTACAAAGCTAATACATTTAGTTTCAATTGTATTTAACAGAAGAAAAAGTAGTGGAGGTAAAAATAATGGTCTTCAATTATGTGGGGTTTTTAGTACAAGAAACATGACTATTATATAATAGCTCTCTCAAAGGGTAAGAGAAGAGGTTATGACAAATGCTAAGAGGCTGTGAGTAATGATTTTTAACTGCAGGTTTTGATTTTATGTGGTTTAATCGAGCTCCTACCAGGAAGGATAAGGGCAGGGAAGTCTCCCCTCCTCCTACACCACCCCCTTAGGGTGGTCTGATAGTATTTCTAGATCTGTCTCCTGCCATACTGTTCACATTCAGTCCTACAAATACAAGCCCCAGGAACTGTTTACACCAATGCCACATATGAGCAGGTCCCAGGCTGTATCCTGGCTTCCTGGTCCTGCATTTGGAACTGGCTACCTGGCACTATCACCCCCAGGCTATGTCACCAGTCTCTTCTGTGTCTGTCACCTTCTACTTGCCTTATTGCCGGAATCCTGGCATCTGTGTGCCATTCTGAGTCTGGTGACCCACTCTGTGCACTGTCCCCGGGTCTGAGGCAACAAGATCTCTCAGGTGCTTGGGGTCTCCATTCGAGGATGGGAGGGTTTTTTTCTCTCACTCTAATTTTATTCCTTCCCGTTTGATGCTTTGAGTTTGTATTTTAATGGTGCTGTCAAGTAGAGGAATATCGATGCATTTTCTGGCATTTCTATCTTTTTCGTTGCAGAGGATTGAATCTAGGAACTCATGGATGTGAAGCAAGTGCTCTGCCACTGAGTTATACCCCGTCCCTTTTTCTCCTTTATTCTTTGCTTGTGGTTTTTGTTTGTTTGTTTGTTTTACAATGGGAATTAAAGCAATTGCCTTCACCTTGAGGTTCACCCACAGTCCTCTTTTTTTCTTTTAATTGAGTTTGGGACAGGAGTCCATTCAGTCACCAAGCTTTTGCTTTGTTTTGCTTTCCACGGTGAGGTTGTGCAGTGGCCGTCCCTTCCCGCTGCCAGGCTGTTGGCCCAGCAGTTTCTCTAGTGCAACATGAGCAACTCATTCCCCTCCCGCACTTCCTGAATCTGGCTTCCTTCTGCTTCCTGTTACCCCTGGGGCCAGGGCTTGGGCTTTGGGTCCTGGCTAGTCATTGCACCACAAGGACACATGAGCCCCCTCAAGAGACCATGTTCCCCTTCTACTCAGCCTTAGATGGGTGACCTCAAGGCAGCTTTCTGGGACTCCCCAGGCACCCGAATGCCCTTTCCAGAGGGCTAACTTTGGGCCTTGAATCCTTCCCTGGCACAATCAGGACTCAGAGGCCTGTGTCACAGCTGAAACTGCCATGTTCAGCTCACCCTTGGCCCACTTACCTCACCTCACCTTGGTCCCCCTCTCTGCCTTCATGCCTACAGAGTAATAGGAAAGCTAAACAGTTGTGGGGTCGCTGGTGTGACTTTAGAGTGGATGAGCCTTAGGGATGTGAGAATAAGGTATTTGCATTTCCTGGAGCCTCCTCTGTTGTGCTAGGATGGTGCACTTCTTCCCTGGGTCATGATGCATTTTGGAGCTTCAGGGGTGACATTCTGACCCAGATGTTAGCACCTGGATTGGTCTTTTTCACTGACTTCTGGCAGATTCCAATCTGTCATCAAGCCACAGAAATTTCTTTGGTAGGTTCAATGCTTAGTATAATTTTATCTCTATTGTGGTTTGGATCTGGGATGTCCCCCAAAAGTCTCATGTATTTGGATGTTACGGATTATCTATGGAATCATGTGCTGTTAGGAGATGGGGCTGGTCTGGAGGGGTGGATTATGGGCATGTGGTGGAGTATAGGATGTGGTAGAGGACAATTTGGGAGACTATAGATTCTAGGCATGTGGATTGGGTTATAGGTGTCGTATATTAAGGGCTCAAACTTGGAAAGGGTAAAACACTGGGGCTGAACCCATAAGGGGTGGATCACTGGGACAGGACATGCAAGGATAACTGCAACTTCCTCCCTTCCTTTCAGACCTGACTTCCTGTCTTCCATGCCTCCACCTCCATCTGTGCCATGTGCTTCCACTGTTGGCAGCTGCCCATCAGTGGACTGTGACCTTCTGAAACTGTGAGCTAAAATAAAGTCCCCTACCTGTTCAGGCTGGGTATTGAGCCACAGCAATGAAAAAGTAGCTAAGAGTCTCAAAGAAGTTTTCCATTTGAGAAAAAGAGACATAGTGAAATAACCCCAGAATGACCCGGCTTCTCACTCAGAACTCCAAGGTGGGTGTCACATGGCAGATCATTATCTGTCATTTTCCCCTCCTTTCCTGCCTGCTCCTTACCTGTCTTTCTATTGTCCCTGATTTTCTAACACCCCACTGAACTCTCATTCATAGTTGGAAGCATTTACATCAGCTGTAGCTTGTTTTACCGTTTTGTCTTATCTTCTGTCTAATTTCAACATCTACTTCAGGAAAGGCAAAATAACCAGTGCAGAAAGTCTGTCCCTCGTAGGAGAGGAGAGAAGAGGGTAAATGGAATCCTGTCCAGGGGAAAAGGTGGAGCAGTTCAGTCAGCAGCCACTTCCATGGCGTGGCACGTTGGGCAGCTTGCCATGGGGTGCGGTGACAGGGGGAGGGCCGTATCCTCAAGCCCTATCAGCTGCCCTGTCTCTTTCCTCTCTCCTCTGTATAAGCTTCTGGGACCCTCAAAGGGGGTCCTGAGTCCCCCAGGCTGAGAACAGGCCCCAGTATGAAGAGACTCCTTGGCATGTGCACAGTGCCAGGATCTAGGATGTAGCACCAAAGCTGACCCACCAAACACTGGCTTGTTCCACGTGTGCCCTGGAACAGCAGTGAGTTTATGAAAAGTAAAACAAAGATCTCTGGTTCAAACTGCACACACCATGTATTCTCAAGAGACTGAAGACCTATTGTGAAAACTAAAAACTACAATGTATAGAAGAAAGTACACCTGTATTTCTTTTCCCCCTAAAGTTATTCTTTTTATCAGTATGTATTTAAGATATGCAGTAATTATATTCAGCGTGGGGAGCTGGTGTGTATGCATATTGTATCTTGATCATTTTTACTTCTCCTTCCTCACCCTATCCTCCCCCTTATATCTCTACTTCATCAGTGCAGGGAAAGAGTTTATAATAGAGACAAAATGATGATACAAAAACAAAGGAACCCACCTGTAGGCCTGCCACACTAGAAAAAAAAAGGTGCTTCGGGAATTCCAGAGCAAACTAAATTGGGAGAGAAGCCAGTGGCTAGACGGAGATGTGTACCAAGCAAATCTGCCATGGTCACAAGGACACATACAGAATTCTAAGACTAGGATGAAGCAGTGTTCGCTCATCATGAGCAGGAGACTGTGTGCAGGCGCTCTGCAGAACAGGAGGCTGGGCTCGCTGTCTACAGAGGGCGAGATGGCTCAGCCACTCAGAGAGAAGGAACCAGCAAAAGGATGTCACTTTGTCCTTGTCCAGTTTGGGGAAACAATCCTGGCAGTCCCGGCTGTCAGCAAGGAGGAAGGCCAGGGCTTTGTGGGCAGAGGTGCACGCACACGCTGCTCAGTGGGACGCACAGGAGAGGCGTCAAATGGGCTCACTACATATGCACGCTGTCATGTGCTAAAGAAGCAAAGCAGAACCAAAATATCTCCTACAGCTGGGATCCAGAATGTCCTCAAGCGTCCCAGGGGTTAAGACTCAGTTCTCAGCTTGGCCCCGCCGGCAGGTGGTGGGCCTAATGGGAGGTTCTGGCTATCAGGGGTGCCCTTGACCGCGAGGTGAAACGGACCCTCTCTTTGTCTCCGTGCTCGCTGGCTGGCTCGAGGCGGGCAGCTCTGCTTTCCTCCGTGTTCCTGCGGTGTATCTCGTCCTTTCTTGGGCTAATGGACTGCAGACTGAAGCCTCTAAGATCGTGAGCCAAGAGAAACCTTTCTTACTTCCAAGTTGGTGATTTCAAGTATATTGTTGGAGTAACGGAAGGCTAACAACACCACTGAGGAGAAAACTAGTAAGTGGCTTGTGGTGTCTTCATACAAGTAAACATTATACAGACTTAAATATGTGGTCTAGACCTATCTGATCTGATCTAGTACTATAAAGCTGAGGGGAGGATGCTTGTTACAGAAAAAGTACACTATGCCATCTCTGTGAATTTTATAAACCCATGGAAACATAATATATGTCATGTATGAATTCCCATGTATAGGTTGCACTATAAAAATGCTAACCTGGGGAAGCCAGGCATGGCGGTATAAAACTGTAATCCCAGCACCTGGGAGGCTGAGGCAGGAGGATTGCTGTTCAAGGCCAGTCTGGGTACCATAGTGAGTTCAGGACCAGCCTGGACTATAGAGCAAGACCTTGTCTCAAAGAAAAGAAAAAAAGAATGCTAACCTGGGAACCTGGGATGACTCCCCCACTTCCCCATGGAAGGAGGAGGAGGAGGAGGACTGTGGGATCTCTTAAGAATACAAAAGAAGCTGCCACAAAATAGGAATCTATATTTTGTACAATAGAACAATATAGAACAGGAGACACAAATGACACACCTATGGACATTTCTTTCCATGGTACTCACTCAGCCTTACGCTGGTTGACCTATTTCCTAATTGACATGACGGAAAAGAGGAGTAGGAGTTAGCCAGTAGCTACAGCTTCAGGGCAGCTTCCTCTGGAGCTCCAGGGCCTCCCTGCTGGCCTCCACCCGGCCTGGGCCGCCCTGGCTCTCAGCACATCTGTGCCCAAGTGGGAGTCTCTCCCGATCCCCGGCAGCCTCCTCTTCGCTGTCCACTCTCCTGCCCTGCAGGGGCACCCTCATCCTGCCCTCTGGAAGGCCAACCCTCCTGTGTGTGTGTGTGTGTGTGGGGGGGTGGTTCTCATGGTGCCCCATGCCCTCAGCTGCCACCCAAGTACCATAACAACTTTGGAGTGTCCCACCAGTGTGATAGACACCACGCTGAGCTGGGCCTGGGCCTGAGTTCCGTCTGTACTCACAGTTCAGCCCGGAACCTAACCTGTGTGCCAAGTGCAGTTGACTTGGCCTGGGACATGCTGCCCTTCAGTTGCACTCAAGCTTGGTGATGGCGGAAGGGCCTCTGCTCTTGTCTGTCGGGGTTACCCTCACATTCCTACAGGTAAAGGTGTTGCAAACACATCTGAGCTGGTTTCCTCTCCCTTAAGAACTTTTCTCTCTTTCCCTGTCTTTCTCTCTCAATACATTTATTTCCAGGTGTGGCCATTCGAGAAATTGTGTCAACTTGTTGCAACTGAGGAATGCCCAGGGAACAGCTTTCAGCTGTGTGTTGTTTACCTGAGGGCCAGGAAGTGGGGAAATGGTACCTAACTGGCAGCTTGAACTGAGGAAAGGAGGGAGGGAGATGAACTGTTTCAGCCTCTTCCTTAAAAAATCTTGAAACCCAGATCACAATTATCTCACAGAACTTAAAGTGGAAAATAATGGGAACTGGGGGTGGGGTGGGTATGGGGAGGGTCGAAAGGAGAGAGGGGAAGGTCTTGTAACCTTGCCAAGATATGTATGTGCACAAAATGCTCAAGATCAATGTAAACTCTAAATGTTGCACTTATACATACCAATAAAATGGGAAAAAAATAATCTTGAGCCTTACCTTGAGCCAGACTTCGGTTTGCTCCTGGCTTACTTGGGTCTTCACTTTGCGTATCTTGCAGTTCTGTCTTGGACTGGCGTCCTTCTGGCGCCAGCCTGAGTGGCTACTAGACCCTCCAGCTCTCCCAAGTACTCACAGCTGATTTGGACTCTCTCTCTTTTTAAACTTGTAAGTTCTCCAAATAAATTCCCTGTATCTCTATCAAATTTATTAACTCTGCCTCTCTTAGAACCCTGAACATTACACCAGGAATGGTGGTGTTCAACTGGTAGGGAGGTTAAGACAAGAGAATTAAAAGTTGGAGGCTTGGAATAGCACAGTGGTTAGAGTGCTTGCCTAGCAAGTACAAGGCCTGGAGTTCAATTCCTGGGCACCATATAAACTGGTGTGGTGGCTCACGCCTGTAATCCCAGCATTCTGGAGGCTGAGGCAGAATCGCTCTAAGTTAAAGCCCAGCCTGGGCTGTGTAGTGAGCTTAGGGCTAGTCTGGACTGTAGGTTGAGATCCTGTTTCAAAAAAAAAAAAAAAAAAAAAAAAAAAAAAAAAAAAAAAAAAAAAAAAAAAAAAAAAAAAAAAAAAAAAAAAAAAAAAAAAAAAAAAAGAAGAAAGAAAGAAAGAAAGAAATTAAAAGTTGGAGACTAACTGGGCAACTAAATGAGACTCTGTCTCAAAATAAATCTTTAAAAGAGGGTCTGAGGTATAGATTAGTTGCAGAGTACTTGCTTGGTGCATGTGAGGCCCGGAATGCCATCCCCAGTGTGGCAAAACAGAAACGTCTTTCCTTTATGTTTCATCAGCTTTGCGGGTGTCTAAGGGGCCTGCCCCCCCACCCCCCATCCTCATCTCCATGCTTTCAGGAAAGGATTATTATTATTTCGGGGGGCTCCGTGACTGGCAGCAGCCCATTACCCTGGTCTCTGCTCTTTGTCAAGCACCCTCCACAATCGCATCCCCAGCCTGCAGAGTGTCCCTGCAAAGTGCACCTCCAGTTCACAGATGAGCAGAGCTTCAGAGCAAAAGGCCCCGTGCAAAGCCACGCAACTCCAGAAGGCGGGAGTTCTCCTCAGCCTCTAGTGACCCGAAGGCCAGCGCTGGGCACTGGCCCAGTGCCGGCGTTCCAGCAGCCCTCACCCGCGCTCGCTGTCACTGGGACTGGACTAGCACAGGAGCCACGCGGCGGGAAGCAGAGGGCGCCAGCGCCTGCCGAGGAAGGGCGGCCGATGAGGAGCAGCTCCAACCCTCCAGGGCGCTTGCACACAGTCAGCAGATTCGCTCACTCACATTCCTCCCTTTCAGTCAACGTGCCGCTTCACACACAGGCTTAGTCTTCACTTGCCAATCAGACGGCTTCACGTGGGACGGACGCCCAGTGGGGTAGCCGCGGGAGTGGCGCGGGAGCAAGGCTTGGCCTGCCACTGCTCCTGAGCCTTCATCGACACCTCGGCGGGCAGAGTGCTCTGCATAGATGGGACCATTAGCAAAATTATACAGCTAATGGAGGGCAAATCAATGAAACTTGGTAACATTTTATAAGCCTGTACAAACAGCAGCTTGTCATACATCGCTGGGAAATAATCGCCAGCGAGTTGCTTTGAATGCTCTCATTAAGCCTCCCCTGGGTAGCTGTGGGGTCAGATGAGCACCTCTCCTCTCTCTCTACCCGCCCCCTCCTGGCTCTGAGCCGTGGCCCTCTGGTGGCAATCCTGCCACACTTGCACCACGGGATGGCATCATTTGGGAGAAGTGATCTTAACAGCAAGAGGAGGCCAGAGACACACCGCCCTCAGCAGCGAGCACCAAACCATCAAGCTGCAAAAACTTATGTGGATTGCACTACATGGCTCCTGTTGCAAGAACAGTCCTTCTCTGCTCTTACTTTCTGACGCTTGTTTTTAAAGTGAATGACAGCACAGAGAACAAAGGAACCCACCTGGCCAACAAGCACACCTGGCCACCCCCAGCAGATGGCCTGTGTCCCTGCCCTACGACACCTTGATGACATTGGGAAGAGAGCAGCTGGTGCACGGGTCTCGGACCATCCACGGTCTTGCCCTGCAAGCTCCTTGAGTTGGGATGTCCTTAGCTTAATAAGCTTGTTTTACAAACACCCACAAATCCACACATTGCCTCTGTCTGTGTGAGACAACTGGAGCAAAACTACTTGCAACCAGTGTAAGTTGCTGGTCTTGCTATGAGGCTGGTATAGACAGGTGATCCAGACTGGCTGGCATTTCTGTGTTCCCTGGTCAGCCTGTTGAGCACATTGTGGGAAGATGCATGTTCTAGTTCTTCTGGGTGAGCAAGGTACCAGGGAAAAGTATCTGTGGCATTTGCAACTTGGTAATGTGAAGGCTCACAGAGGTCAGCCCAGGTCCTTGGGCTTGGGGTCCGGTCCATTGCTGATGGGCTGTGCAAGACGGTGGGGTTAGGATATAGGATGAGACACCTGCCTCTGGTACAGTTTGGGAGACAATGATTTGGCTGCCAACTTGTGGCATCTCACCAGCACCAGGTAGTAGAGTTCCAGAATGAATAAGCAAGGTACAGAGCTGAACATCTTACCAACCAAAGAAAGAACTGTCTAACTCAAGAAACCGATGGAAAAAAAGCCCTGGGGAAGTTGTCCTGAAGACATTCACTGAATGGAGAAGTACCCCTTCAATGCTCTCTGCTGTATTTTGGTAAGGGGAGCCAGTGTGCGTGACAGTTGAGTTAGCAGTCAGTTTGTCCCCAGCCCTTCCAGGTCCTGTGACTCTCCACCCACATACCCACCCCAGGTGGAGAAGCCACGCAGCTGCGCTCCAGGGTGGGACATGTCATCAGGTCACACTCACAATGGGAACACCTGTGTGTGGAGTGAAGAAACAGGAAACACCATGGTCGCCTCCTTGTAGAAAACCTTACCATAGTACTCCATGGCTGCAGAAGGGACTGCAGGGGGAGAACCTGAGTGTGCCCTGGGCCTTGTGCTGGGCAGGTGACAGATCTGTGGGAGATCTGCATCTATTTCTATTTCTTGCACTGTGCTTACAGACTTTTGGAGGGGGTCGGGGAGTGTGCCAGAGATCACACCCAGAGCCTCCACACTGAGCCACAGCCTTAGCCCATTTTCACTTTTAATTTTGAGGGTTTATCTAAGTCTCTAAGATGCCCATGCTGGGCTCAAACTTGTGATCCTACTGCCTCAGCTTTCCAGAGTGTTGGGATCTCAGGCCAGTGCCTCTAGGCCCATCTCTCCAGCTGCTGACTCTAGCTCTGTCAAAGCCTTGCCCTGAGGCACGGGCTTAATTAACTTCCTGCCTCTCCTCCTCACCCGCCATTGTCCACTGGGGCTGGACTCTGGCCCCCTAGCTGTGTTTTCTCTGCCCATTCTTCTGTTCCCAGGAGGGAAGTGGCTGGGCTTCAGGCAGCTCTCAGAGACCTAATGAACTGTAAAGGGCTTCCATAAACAACAGCTCTCAGTCAAGAGCAGGCCCTACAGGATAGATAGCAAAGTAGGTGCTATGTGTTTGCCCTGATTCACAGCTTCCCACAGTCCCCGGGAGGGCTGACCCAGCTCCCAAGGACAAGGAGGTGGCCTCCCTGGCGGGGCGCAGTGACTGGGAACTAGTCCTTCCATCCTGAGAGGCTGCGCACTGGCTGGGCCTGGCAGGGCCAGGAGGTTCCAAGTGACCAGAGTGCTGCCCGACACCCCAGGGACAGAAAGAGTCGCAGAGAGAGGAGGGTGGGCAGTTCTCCTGGCAGCGGGCCATGCTGTGGGACTGCCTTTGCGCTGGATCTTTGACATTTACCGCGGGATGAGCAGAGCTCCACTTCTGCAGGTGGCCAGGTTGGTGGCCTTTGATTTCCTCCTTGTGAAAGAACCATATTGAAAAAGACCCACTTCCCACCGTCCTTCCTCCGTGTACTCTAGCTGGCGCCTCATTTCCCCAGTGGCCCCGAGGAGCTCCAGACTGCCCGATCCCACTTCTGCAGTGACACGGACACTAGAAGCTAGGTGGGCGAGCACCCTGGCATCATCAGCTTTCTTGATGCTTCTTTGAAACTAGGCAGCTCATGCAAGAGAAGCACGGCGGGTTCTTGGGTGATTCGCCACGAGATTGCGCGTGGGCTAGCTCATCTGAGCCTCCTACACACTCTGCGAAGTGGACAGCCATGTATTAATCCTCATTTATAAAGGTTGTTGGGCACAGCGCTGGTTTCTGTTGAACAAGTACGCAATGCCCGCTGCTGTTAGTTGTATCCCTGGATCTGAGGGTCCAGGAGGGACCTTCTCCCGATTAGTTCCTTACAGGATGTGTGGCTAGAAGAGGAGATCTCTTCCAGAGTCTGAGGGGACTAACACTCATCCTACCAACAATTAGAAAAACCAGAACTTCAGTTAGAAAAGGCAAATAGGTAATAGGATTCCAGCACCAGAGAAATCAGGCACCGGAGTTTTACAGTAGCCCACTTTTGTAATTGCTACAATACAAAGAATTCAAAAATAATCTCTTGAAATAAATGAAAATCTCAGGAAAAAATAGAATCTATGACAAAAACCTCAGTGGACATTATAAAACTGAAACCAGAATAATCAGTATACAAACTCCAAAACTTTCTGATTGGGCTTAACAGGACTGTGGGAAAGGCAGCATGCAGACTGAGTGAGCTTTGATAGACTTGACCCAACCTGGGCAACAGGTAGAAAACCAAAAATAAGAAAAGAAGAGAGGGGCTGAGAAATGGCTCAGAGGTTAAAGCACTTGCCTAATAACCGCTAAGTCAAGTACTAAGCAGCAAAGTTCGATTCCCCAGCACCACATAAGCTGGGCGTGGTGGCACATGCCTGTAATTCAAGCACTTGGGAAGCTGAAACAGGAGAATTGCCATGAGTCCATGGCTAGCCTAGTGAGTTCAGGACTAGCCTGGGCTACAGAGCATGACCTTGTCTCAGAGAGGGGGGGAGCATAACTTTGGGGACTCGTGGAATAATAATAATTGATGATGATGGTGCTTATCTTTTATATCATGACAGAAACACAGAAGGGAGGAGAAACTGAAGATGGCCCAAAGTCAGAAACTTTAGTGAAAGATGATCCATGCCAAGACTGGTAGTAATTAAACTTCAAATATTCAAAGGTAAAGAAAAAAATTGAAAGCAGCCAACTGTAAGTGTCCTGTTCCTCACAGCGTTACCACACAGTTGTATAAAAATGGAGAGCTGATTTGGAAAAAATCATGGTGAAATATTTTCAGGTACCAACAGAAAAGAACTGACAACTGAAAATTCTATACATGGAAAAATATACTTTAAGAAGGAAGAAAAATGTAGACAGAGGCATTTTTACTTGAAGGAAAACTGAAAGAATTTGTCACTGCCTGACATACCACTCAAGACTGGGTAAGGAAGTTCTTCACATGTAAAATAAGAAAGGAAGAAATACTGGAACATCAGGATAAAAACTTTTTTGTCAACACAGACAAACTTCTTCTAACATTTATTTGAAAAGGCACAAGCAGAAGAACAGCTAAAACGATGTTGACAAAGAAAGATGTCAGAAACTGATCTGCCTGGGATTAGGGCTCCCTCGGTGGCTGGGCAGTGTGACATTGTAAACAGAGAGCAGGCTGGCAGAACAGCACAGGGAGTGTGGAAACGTGCTCGCACAGACACACAGCTAGCTTTGGAGGAAGGAGCCAATGGTGTTGGAGCAAGTGGGTACTGCTATGGTTTGAATGCGCCAACTGTTTTAGAGGTAGATGCTTCGGGGAGGCTGAAGCATAAGAGCTCTGTCTTCACAGGCGGGTTTCTGAGGTCCTGGGCTCGCTATATGGAAGGTGGCCTGCTCGTTAGATGAGTTCAAGAGCACGAGGAGTTCTTGCTCCCTCTCCTGCTTGTATGGCTTCTGCCATCTATGGTACAGCAGCAAGAAGGCCCTTGCAGATGCTGTTGCCTTGATCCTAGAGTTCCCAGACTCTGGACCCAGGGGCCAATTCTTGTAAGTTATATGCTTGCTGGTATTCTGTCACAGTTGCACAAGCCAGGCTAAGGCAAATATCCCCATAACCAGAGGACAAAGCCTCAGCTGATGAGAATCGCCTGCTGATGTTCAAGTTCCTGAAGTATCTAGATTGTGTCTTTCACTAAAGTTTCCCACTTGGGCCATCTTCAGCCTGCAACCCAAGTACTCTGGGAGGCTGAGTCTGGAGGATTGCGATCAGCTGAGCTTGGAGATGCAGGTCCGCAGTCCCAGCACTCTGGGAGGCTGAGGCAGGAGGACTGCAAGATTGAGGTCAGCCTGGGCAACTCAGCAACTTAGGGAGACCCTGCCTCGAAATCAAAACCAAAAAGTGGGATGTGTATGCGGCTCAGTGCGAAGGTCCTGGGTTGGCTCCCCAGTACCAAAAAAGAAAAAAGAGAGAAAGCATGCTCTTGAGATCCCCTTACTGCTGACTCCTAGCACAGGCTCGTGGTTGTCAACCGCGGAGAGAGCCACTGTGTCTGCTCTGAAGAGAATGTAGTCACTAAAGCCAGCCAAGGAACTTTTCCTGGGCCTGTAGGGCACCCTTATGGCAGGGGTGCCGGGAATAGTTTTTGTTAACTTGAAACTTCTTTATCGTCACCTTTTTGTCCATTTTATTGAAGTATGAAGTGAACACGGATCCTCAGCTCTGTTGGTCACCAGGACCTGTGTGGAGAAGCCCCGCCTGTGGGCACCACATACCACCTCTCCACGCCCCTCCCAGGCCGGGGGAGGGGTGGCTCTAACCAAGCCTGTGACTATCCGGGTGGTAAACATGAGGATTATTATTAATCATTATTATTTTGTGGCACTAAGGAGTTGAGCAGGGCCTTCACAGTGAGCTACATCCCTGGTCCTTTTTTATTTTTTATTTATATTTTTTTATTCTTAGCTGGGATCACTCTAGGTTGTTAACTTGTCCAGGTTAGGCTTGAAATTGGTATCCTCCTGCCACAAGTTCCCAGAGTGCTGGAGTTACAGGCCCACACCGTGAGGCCTGGCTGAGTGCATAGATTAATTGTTCCAAAAACCATTCTAAAAAGGGACTCACATGGTATGTATAGTTCATTTGGTTGGCTTTGCTCATTAATATTGCACTACTTAGTAAATTTGTACAACACACAATTATATCAAGATCTGCATTCACCATGCAAGGTGGTACTTCCTTCTCTCTCATTTACCTCCTGACTGTCCCCAAACGTTGTCACATGCTTCATTCTCTAATAGTGCTGCTGGCACTGTCCCTACTTGGGCACCTGCTCTGTACCAAGTGCTGCATGACCCACAGGCATGGAGCAGCTGGCACCTTGCCTCCCCTTTTCCTGGCTCACAATCTGGGGAACACAGGTACACAGAGAATACAATGACCCCTACAGTTGGTGCAGATGCAGGATCCACTCTTGGGTATTGTGTAGGAACTGGATAAATGACACAGGAACCCCTTGATGCCTCTGGGCAAGACCTCTTTGTTCTGGCCATGTCTGTCCTGAACACTACTCTGTATCTGATACCACCTGAGTCTGGGAGATGCAGCAAAAATCATGATGGCCCAGCCTTTCTGGCCATTCCCGCTTGGGGTCAGCATATAGTGCACGCCCGCAAGAAAGGAGTGACATCCAGCTGCAGTGGCTATGGTAAGGTCAAAGTGGTGGGACACTGGAAAGACGGGGACTGAGGCTGAGGGCTCATGGCAGGAAGTGCCCAAGTGCTGAGGCCTCAATGAGATGAGCTTGGCCTGGTGGCCTCAGCCTGTGACCTAGCAGGCTAAGGCACTGATGGGGCAGAGGAGGCAGACAAGGCTACAGCTGAGAGGTGGGCACTCTGGGTGTGGAGCTGGGGTGGAGCAGGCAAGGAGGACTAGCAGAAGAGACAGGGAGTATAGCCCATGTGGGCTCTGGCCTCGGTAGAATTCAGGTGGAGGAGCAGAGGGGATGAACCTGAGGAAGAGACTGCATAGTGCCTTGAGTGGCAGATGGGCTCTGCAGCTAGGAGCGAGGCAGAGGGTAGGAAGAACTACATAGAAGAGAAGGTCACCACCGGGGAGTGTGTCCCTCATCTGAGAGTTCTGGGGCGGTGGCTTTGAGAAGGACATGCAGTCTGCAGCTTCCATGCTGGACTTCTCGGCCAATCCCACACCCAGAGATGGCTTTCTATGTATGGTCCTGGTTTAGAGGTGGCTACTCACTCATTCCTTTCCAGCCGTGATGACCTGACTGGCCATAGCTACCTTCTCCACCTCTGACATAACAAGTTTCCTGGCCCTGGCATTTGGCCGATTAGTAACAATAACCCTGACCTCAGCATTGACCAATCTCCCTAAACCTGTAGCCCACCTGCCTGCTAGCCCATCCTATCAGGCAAATCCACTTTGTCCTCTCCTGCTCAATCCCCAACCCACCCACCAGCTAACCAGCCCAATCTCCAACCTTTGTGGCAACTGTCCACCCACACTAAGTAAAAGTAAGCGGCCTTCCTTGTTTACCCCAGAGCGAGGCCTTCCACCTGGACTTGCGGCCAGGCAGAGGTCACTGCAGTGATAAACCTGTTCACATTCTCTCCTACTGGCCATTTTTGGTTTCTCCTTGGTCCTCTTCGACCTCATGTATTTCATTCTGTCTGGCAGCTTGGAAGGTCAGTTCAAGAATTTCATAGAACATTTGAGGAATAGGGAATGTATAGCCCATGCTTTTAGGCTCACCTGCCTCTGGACCTGCCCTCTGCAGCCTGAAACCTTTGGGCACTGAAACACATGTGAAATGTGGCCTGGAGGCAGAAGGGCTGTGAGCAAGGTTCCAGGAGTGGGAATGCAGCCTTGATACCCTGTTCTGTACAGAGGGCCTGGTTCCTTATCTTTGGTGTCCCTCTTAGAGCACACAGCATGGGTCTGTTTGCTCTGTTGGCTGCTGAAGAGGAAGTTACCAAGTCTGAGGGCAGGACAGCTGGGTCCTGGATGGAGGGGCTGTACCCCGAAGTGAGCAGAAGCTGGGACTACCACAGAAGCGAGCTACTGGCAGATTTTGAGCATGGGTGGGTGGGAAAAATGGACCTTTAGGCAAATTGCTTGGCAGTGGGAGGCAAGATGGCCCCGAAAGCACCATTTTGGCAATGGAACCAGTAAAAGGCAGTAGAATTTTAGGTCATTACATACAAATGTACATCTCCATTCAAAAGGGACCAGGTAACTATCTGAATATTTATACTTCTAAAAATGGGGACACAGTGTCCAAGAGGCAAGATTATGCTTCTGGGTTTCATCAGGAAGCTGTTGTTTAGCTGTAAATGACTCCTGCCGTCTTACCACATTTCATTCCCATTACCCTGACGAGGTAACAAAGTCCAGGCAGAAGCCCCTAGGGAGGAAAGTGAGCCCCTTGTAAGTGACTTCTCAGGGTTTGGACTGTCATAACGGACAGAACTGAAATCTGGATAGCCTTGGACTAGTGGAGATACTTCCACCAAACAGTCCCTGTTTTTCTCAGCGACATTGAGCCCAACGTTTCAAGACCTGACCTTTCAGGTTGGAATTTCAGCCGTCACAGGGTTGTTCTGCCCCTCAGTACCGCAACATGACATCACTAAGGAAAATTTATTAGTTTTATCAAGGACTTAGAGGCTGCTTTTGCTAAAATCACTCTGACCTCACTTGGGTCTACACGTGTCTAATGGGGAATAAACGTAGGAGAAAAAAAGTGACATTACTGCCTCTGTGTTAGTCACTTTCTCATTGCTGGGACACAACACCTGCCTGGCACCTGTGACTTAAGGAAGGAAAGGTTTGTTTTAGTTCATAGTTTTAGTAGGTCTCAGTCCATTCATGGGTGGCTGGCAGTGATGGATACATTTTGTTGCTGTGACCCAATACCCAACTTCCACAAGTTTAGGGGAGGTAAGGTTTATTTTAGCTCACAGTTTCAAGAGGTCACAGTCCACTCATGGGTGGCTGGCAGCAGTGGAAGGTACATGGCAGAGGCAGAAGTGGAGGCAGCTCCTCACAACGTCACAACAGGAAGCCAAGTCCCATCCAGTCCAGTCTCTCCCCAGAGGAAAAAGTGGGAATGATCTTTCCTCTTCCTTCCTTTCATCTAGTTCAAATTCCTAGTTGGGCCTCCCACATTCAGGTGGGTGTTCTTCCCTCATTCACTGGCCTTCATATCATTCACACTCGAATCCAGGCTGGTTCCTAGCTGCCAAATCCAGGCTGGTTCCTAATTGCATAATCTAGGCATGGTTCCTAAACCTTAATCCAGGTGTGGTTCCAATTTGCCTCAAACTGACATAATCTCTCCAAGGGTCACAAGGGCCTAACTGGGGAAAAGCTGTTCATGGCACTGCAACAGGAAGCAGAGAGACAGAGATAGGGGCAGGGCTAGCAAGAGAGGCGTGGTTCAGGTCATGACCCAGGGATCCGCCCCTTCTAGGTCATGCCCCTGGGGATCAGACCTTTCCAATTAGGCTTCATCTCCTAACAGCACAAGAAATCATTGGATTAACCCTCATGATTGGATCATCTTCCAAACACGAGAAGTTTTCAGGGGACATTCTGGATTCAAGACATAACACTCTCCATTTTGGCTCTGCCTTATTCTCTCTGGTTTTGCCTTGGATTCCAGGAACACCAGATCTGACACATTAATACACTGTGATAAACCAAAACCCCTCCCTTGGCAGCAGAGGCAACTTTCTTGTGCTAGCTACAGAGTCCACTGACCAGTCCTGAGCTCATGACAGCCAACTGCTGTGTAGGTAGCACTGTGAGCCACACTGCCTCTGGCCCCTCTGTGCAGCCTGGGAGGTTGTGACATACCTCAAAAGTAGGCCTGGAAACACTGCTTCCTTGTCTTCCTGCAGGCGTGCTGACTATAAAGTCCCTCTTCTGCCTTTCCCCCTCATTTTTTCTTGATCTCTCTCTCTCTCTCTCTCTCTCTCTCTCTCTCTTTTCTTGTGGTATTGAGGATCTAGGCCAGAATCTTCACACCAACCAGTCATCTCCAGTCTACTTTTTAGTTTTGATTTTGAGACAGGCTCTTGCTAAGTCACTAAGTTGTTCAGATTGGGCTCAAACATGTGATCCTCCTACCTCAGCCTCCTAGAGTGCTTGATTTCTTTAGAAGCGGTTGGACCAGATTTGTTAGGATCTTCATTTGGGCCTGTGGCCTAGGACTCCAGTAACAGGACTTGGCAGTGGGAGGAAAGATGGCTCCAAGAGCATCATTTTGGCAATGGACCCAGTAAACAAGCAGTAGGATTTTAAAAGTCAGTACTGTTTTTAAAGCATAGTCAGTGAGGCTGATTTTACTTGTGGTGCCATCAGTAGGTGCAAGGACACTGGGGATTTGCAGGGATGTAACGAAGAATTTAAAAGTAGATAGTTAAAGTTAAGATTTATAGGAAACATAAACTCTCTCCAATCTTATTCATGCTGAGACTGGAAGTTGCCCCTCATTCCAGGCCTGACACCAAGCTAGATTCACTTCTTTGAGCCCTTGGGTTGCCGGCTGTCTACTGGTACAGGTGGGTAGCTCCTGGCCTCAGCTTTATTCCTGCTATGAACTGAAGTGCTTCCGTGTGTTTGAAGGGTGACAGAATAGCTGCCCTATCAATTTTGCCAAATTATAGGATGAACTCATTTTTCCATTTTTGTAGGCTTCTGGTGTCTTTGGTAGCAGGTAAGTGAATGAACCCAGAGGGCAAGGCCCCAGACTCAGGCCTGACCACGCTGCAGGATATCCTGAGGGGTGACGCTCATGGCGGAGTCAGTGCCCTGATATCAAGAGCCTCCCTGAGCACTCCATCTCCCCAGCTCTCTCCCCATGTGAGAGTGCAGTCCGACATCCTCAGGGAGCAGTCCTGGAGAAGATGTCCCACAACTTGACCGTGCTCACATCCTGACCTCGGGCTTATTTTCTGTTGCTGGGGCACAATGTTGGACACCCACACTTAAGGGAGAAAACGTTTCTCCTGGCTCACACTCTTAGGAGGTCTCAGTGCATTCATGAGGACTGGCAGTGGCGAAGGGCATGGTGAAGGCCCAGCTGGAAAGAAGCTGTGCGTCCATAGGGGACAGGATGCAGAGCAGGTGAAGAGGTGCACTCTTCCAGGCCGTGCCCCAGGGATCTGCCTCTACCAACCGAGCCCCACCTAACAGCTCAGGAAATCGATGCGTCAATCCTCTATATGTAGCTCTTATGATCCAGTCAATGCAAAATCACATGAGGCTTTGAAGGACTTTCTAGACTCAAGGCATGGCACATCATTCAGATCAGCGAGACTGAAATCTGTGTTGTTCCTGCTTTCTCCTGCATCTGTGGCACCTACTGGTGGCAGCCCAGATGGCTAGGACGCTCCCTTTCTTGTGGCCACACCTTCCCTCGGGCTGTGGTTATGTCTGATGCTCATTGACACCAGGCAAAGCACAGTGCCTGGCATCCAGTCGGTGCCTAGCATGTGCTGGTGGAACTGGGCCTGCGCTTTCCAGACCCCTCTGCTGGCTGCTGCCTGTGTGCTCATGTGCTGCTAGAGCAACCAAGCAGGGCATGATTATTTTTAAAGAGCAGCAACGTTTACTGAAAATGAATGTTCCCCTAAGAAAGATGGAAGTGGGGTCTGGAGATGTGGGCAGAGGCAGAAAGGCCTGGCAGTTGGGGGAAAGTAGGAATCCGAGGTGCGTGGGTCCTGCTTACCTGGGCACCTCCTGCTACATCGCAGCCACATTCTGCCAGCTGCCCCACTCCTTCGTCTCTGCCCAACCTGCTCGTCTCCTCCATCTGTTTTCCTCTAGAAGAAAAGCTCTTCCCAGGTAGACATAATTCCTGGTATACAGTGAGCACCCAAAAGTGATCTGGCTTTACTGGCATATAGAAAAAAAAGTGCTCAAGTGTGTGTGACGTGACATTATTTTTTAAAAGTACGTGTGTGTGTGTGTGTGTGTGTGTGTGTGTGTACATGCATGTCTGTGTGTGCTAAATCCAGGGCCTGTTTGCCAGCCCAGGCATGGCTGCCTCCATGTTCAGTCCCGCGTTGCTGACCGACTCTCAGCTCCTCCAGCACTCTGACCCTAGCAGCTTCCTCAGTCCCTGCCGTGTGGCAGGAGATCCACGCCAGGCCGCCGAGGACACCAAGGCAGAGACCCACCATGATACATTCATGGTAGTGGCCGATGACAGTGTGTAGAGTGGGCACGAGGAGGCGGCCCGCTGCCGGGAGGGCTCGGGCTCTGGCAGGTGGGTGGGCATCCAGGGCCCTAGCCTCGTGGCACCTTTCCAGGGCAGCTCCTCCTTTGTGCCAGAGTTCCTCACCTGCAACCTGGGGTAGCTCACATTCACATTGGCTCCTCTGTGTGCAAGAGTCCACGAGATCAAAGCACAGCCTATGGAACACACAACAGGTGCCCTACCTGTCCTTGGTCAGGGCACTGTTCAGTCCTCACGCTGGAGAAAGGTCAACGAATACTAATAGGCCTTTGGAGAAACGACAGTGCTTGCTTGTTTGCTCCTGAAACTACTGAGTCTCCCCTGCCCGTGTCCCCAAGGCTTCCACGGCTCTCTGCTGGTCAGAGGGTGGCCTTGCGACAAGGAGCTAATGCACCGGGGCTTCGTTGTGGAACACCTCGCCTGCTGGCGGTCTGCCGTCCAGTGGCACCGCCGCATGAATCCCGCTGGTCCCGTGGAGGATCGTCCATCCGTGATGGCCGTTTCCATCCTTGGGCACCAGGCCTCATCCTGTACCACAGCCTGGATGGCAGCTCTCCGTTCCACTTTACAAGTAAAGGAACTAAGTGTCAGAGATGTTAATAGCACGTTCCAGCAAACGAACAGAATTGAGATTCAGGCCTGGGTGAGGTCTGTGCAAAGGCCCGTAACTTTTCCCGTGTTGTTCACATGGGCCTCCCTTTGATTTGCGATCGCCAGTGCCCCATGATGGGTCTGATCTTTTCTAAGTGTGTGTCGGATGAATGAATGAGTGAATGAGTTCATGAACTCGCGAGTGGTTTAATTTAAATGTTGACGCAATATATAAGTGCACAAAATACTCAAGTCCATTGTAAACATTATGTATTACATATATGCATACTAATAAAAAAGGAAAAAAATTAAATTCCATTTGCAAACAGGATCCACTGCTGAAAGTGTCATTGCCTGCCCCAAGGACTTTGACGAGCTGAACCTGACGACCCACTTTTCATGCTTGCAGCTGCTCCTGCCGGGCAGGAATTAACCCTGTGCCTTCGGCACTGGGAAACCCGCATGCCCAGAGCCATACAGACGCCCAGGCATGGCCGCATGCCTAGTTACCTCCAAGGTTTTCAAGGAGCGAGAGACCACAGAGTGCTGGGATGAAGCCAGCTGGGAGACAGGGCTGGCACGGGAGGACGCCTGCAGCGGCGCCTGCCCCCGTCCCCTCCGGCCCAGGGTTTCAGTCCAGCCTGTGACCTTGGCTCAGGAGCCTAGTGACCTTCTCAGAGCCCCTTTTGTTGAGAACAATCCGGACTCCTGTGCGCAGGGCTGTGCCTGTGCAGGCTGCCTGGGAGCCCCAGAGGGAGCAGCGCAGAGCGGCATGGTGGGAGGACGCTGGGCAGAGGAGGAAACACTCGCTCTGTTTCGCCGGCTGAGCACCTGCTGAGCGCGCCTTGACCCCTCTACTGCCCAATCCCTTGAGGCCTCGCAGCCTATCCACACCAGCATCCGGCACCAGGCCGCCTGGAACAGGGCCCACGATGTGTCTGTGGGTTTCACCCTCATCCAGGGCTGGCCAGGCCAGCCATCATCCCAGCAGGGTCCAACCTGAGGCCCACTTTTCCCCCCCTTATCCTTTGAGAAAAGAGAGCCTGCCTTGGGTTCCATATAAAATATATAAAATAGTACTCAGTACACAAGTATTAAAACTTCTTTTCTAAAACCTTCTTATTATAACATTCAAGAAGTGTCAAAGGCAGGAAGCATGAGGTCACAGATTGCCACACCTGCCATGTGCAGATGGCCTCACCCAATATCCCGAGCAGACCGGTTTTCATGCGAGCTGTGGGTGATGGGGTTCAGGCATGGACCGAGATATGCACTGAGTCACAGTCGTCCTGCAAACACAAGTGGTTCCTGTCCTTCCCGAGCACAGCCGAGGCAGAGGCAGCTGGGACCTGAGGAATAAGCCCGAGTGTACAACACGCAGGCCTCCTCTGGTCACTCAGGGGATGGCTTGTTGAGAGACAATGCTTCTGCTGATATTTGACTTCATTTAATGAAGAAAGAAAGAGCACATCCAGGCAGCAGAACTGGCGTGTGCAAAGGCCCTGTGAAAGGTAGGAGCTGGGATCAGCAATGTCTCACAGGCCGTGAGTAGGTGAGGTAGAGAGAAGAATTACACCCAGGAGGATGGGGATGAAGCAGACAATCTGTGCACCATTGCTTTATCTCATTTCAAAAAAATTCTTGTACATTTAAGACTTTAGCAAACCATTAGCACCGTGTTTGCTTATTTACACATCATTCTAGCTGTTGTTTGGAGCAGAGGGACTTGGGAGGTCCATTTTAGGGTAGCTGCTGCAGCCAGGAGGCAGGAAGGTGGCTTGGACCAGAGGGAGGGGAGAGTGGCCATGAAGAACAGAAAACAAACATGCAGGATGTTGAGGTGGAGGACAGAACTCAGTTCTCATGCAGACAAGGCCTTAGCCTGAGCAGAGCTCTGGGCCCAGCCCTGCACACTCCTTTGGCCCAGGAGCCCAGCCGGTGCTCACAGCCAGCCGGTTGCCCTATTGCTGCAGGGAGCAGTTACTGGAAAGGCCAAGTTCCTGGAAAGGCCAAGTTCCTGTCCTCTGGAGCTGTTTGCTTCATGTGCCCGGTTCCCAAGGCCCGTGTTGGCAGCCAGCATAGCTGGGACTTCCTAATGCAGTGGAGCTGCTGGCTTCCCATCTCTGCAGCTCACTAGGGCACGGATGAGACCAGGCTCTCACAAAAGTTTGTCTAGCTCTACACTTGGCCACTTGGCTTTTTATTTTTTAAACAACAGTCTCACTTTGCAGTGCAGGCTGGCCTAAACTCACTGTGCAGCCCGGGCAGTTCTTTGTTAGTATTTTTTGCAGTACTGGGAACTGAACCCAAAGCCACATCCTTAGCCCCTTTTTATTGTTGATTTGAGACAAGGTCTTGTTGAGTTGCTGACCTGCTGAGGCTGGGCTTGAACTTGGAATTCTCCTGCCTCAACCTCCCAGGGTGCCAGGGTCACTCTTCATTTCTATGAGCAACGAGCACTTTGAGGTCCTTGGAGGCACATGTTCCTCACATGGCAATGTCATCTTCCTGAGGTGAGCGAGGTTGAGATTGTCCTTCCTGTGTGGGAGGTGGGTTTGCACTGCCTTATACTCCTCGTGGTGGGTTCACAGTGAGTACTGGGTCATTGGGGTGGATTTGACTTGAATTTTGCTTCCAAGCCAAGATCAGAACTGGCAGCCCTGGAAAAGCTGCCCAGATATGACTCATGCTCCAGTTCATTAATCATTGATGTTGAGATGTGGAGCGAGCTTGGTGAGCATGGAGGGAGAAAGATGTGGCTGACTAGGAGAGGTGGGTACACATCCACTGGTAGAGCCAGCGAGCACTAAATTCATCTGTCTTTTGGTTTTATGTTTAGATTTGTAGCTTATTTGTAGTGATTTTACGTTTATATTTATAGTTCCTAGATCATGCAGCACTGCAAAGAATTATGAACCAAGTGTGGGACCGCACACCTGTGATTCCAGTACTTTGAGAGGCTGAGACAGAAGGATTGAAATTTGAGCCCAGCCTGGACAATTTGGTGATTTAGGGAGATCCTCTCTCAAAATAAAAAATAAAATAGGGACTGGGGATATAGCTCAGCGTGGAAGCCCTGGGTCCCTCCTTAGTACCAACAAAAACAGACCAAAACAATGTAAGCCAACCAACCAAAACAATAATAAAAAGAAAAGAAAACGAATAAAGACTGTGCTGGAATGGCAAACACTCACGGTGTCCCTCCTTATCCCCCTCTGTGGCATTTGGTTTGTCTTCTTGCATTTATCGCCCTGTTTCTAAGCGTAGCACCGGTCGCATTGCACCTGTGCCTATAAGGGCCCATGGAAGGATGTGGCTGCTTCTCTCGTATCTGGGCTCAGCCCTCTCCCATCTCTCCATCTCCTGCCCCCCAAGTCCCTCCTCTTCTTGACTGGGCTGCAACTCAGCTTCCCACCTGACCCTGTGTGCTACACTGTGTCTATCTCAGCTCAAGTATGTCCAGTGAGAGCAAATGGACCCCAGGCCCCCTGATGGAGGGGCTGCTGTGATGAGGGGGGACTTTCCTGCCTCTCTCCTTCCTTCAAATGCAGCTGAATTGTTGGGCACATGTCCTTTGGGAGCTAGGGATTGATGTGTTTTGAGAGCACATATTACCTGGGTTAACACTGCAGGAGCTGGGGTACTGTCTTCTTTCTATCAGTTTGTGGGTGTGAGGACAGTACTGTGCTGCATGTATGGGCTCTGTTAACTGCTCAGGCTTGTTATATGAACAAGATCAGAGTTTCAGGGCTGGGTTTGTTAGACCATGGCTTGCTGAGAAATGGCGCCATCGCCTGGCTGAAGGCAGTCTTAGGCAGAAAGGTTGTCTCAAGGGTGAGGGAAATCAAGTCAAAACTCCTAGCAGAGTTGGAAGGAAGCGGGTGATGTGAACATCTTTGGACATTCTGTTCCTGGGAAGTTGTAAGAAGCACACGAGAGGGCTAATCCCGACTCTTACCTTGGTTGGACTGAGAAACCCAAGGAGATCAGTAAAACACATCTGGATGAGTCTGTGAGGGTGTTTCCCACATGGCTGGCATGTGGAACAGCAAAGTGGGTGGTACCACAACATGGAAGCATGATTGGCAAGAGCAACAGGAGGAGACTCTCCAGCATCACTGTCCCCTTCTTGCTGCTTCCTGGCCACCATGAGGCTGCACCTTCCCCTACCTCAGCCTTCCACCACAGTGTTCTACTCCGTCCAGGGCCTGAAGGCAGTGGGGCCAGCTGAGCACCGACTGGATCCTCTAAAGTCTGAGTCCAGATAAATCCCTCCTCCTGGAAGCTAACTCTCTCAGCTATTGTATTACAGTGGTGGAAATCTGAACAACATGACACATCTTCCTCTGTTTCTCTCTCTCTCTCTCTCTCTCTCTCTCTCTCTCTCTCTCTCTCTCTCTCTCTCTCTCGGAGATAGGGTCTTGCTCTATTGCAAATGCTGGCCTTGGACTCATGGCAATCCTCCTGCCTCAGCCTCCTGAGTATAGTGCTGGAATTACAGGTGTGCACCACCACGGCTAGCTTTACGTGGTGCTGGGAAATTGAACCCAGGGCCTTGTGCTTGCTAGGCAAGTGCTTTAACCACTATGGCATTTTTTCAGGCCTCCACCTCATTTCTCTAACTAAGGAAAAATATTTTGGATATTGTAAAGAAAACAATGGACCACCCCCCCCCCCCAAAAAGAAAATAGGGGCACACTGGCTAGGCACCTCTGGACCTGAGGAACAGCACAAGGGAGAATTATATGACTCTCCTGAGACTTGTGTAAAATTTCAACATATACAAACAAACAAAAACTAAAATTATAGACTTAAGCTGTAACATATCAATAGTTATTCCCAATGTCAGATATATATATATATATATATATATATATATATATATATATATATATATAAATTGATCAATTATAAAATGAGACTATCAGAGCAGAAACTAAAAATACTTCCAATTAATTCAAGGTAAAAAGGGGATATCAAAAGAAATAAGGAAAAAAAATGCTGAACTGGAAGAAAATGAAAATATAATATCAAAATGGTGAAAAACAGGCAATGCACTGTTGAATGAAACTCAATGCTAAAAACATCTATTAGACAAGAGGAAAAAGGAAAAATAATCTATGATATGACGTCAGGAATAAATGAAGATAAAACAAGTCAAAAACGAGAAGTAAAAAATAAAGATGGTCCCCCCCCAAAAAAAACAATGAAATTGAAGCAGAAACATAGTAGGAAAACAGCAATGAGGCAGAGGTAGAGCTTTGAAGAGATAAAATAAATTGACAAATATGTGGCAGAACCAACACGAAAAATAGAAGACTCAAATCACCAATACAGAAAGTGAGAGGAGTTATCCCTGTGGAGGCAGCAAAGAAACAAGAAGAGGGTCCCAAGAACTGCACGTGCCCACGCGAGTCACACAAAGCAGACCCATTTCTCAAAACATCTGAGAAGAAGAATGTGAATTGCCCTGTGTACTGGTTTGGGATCTTCTAAAGACAGAATTTACAGATGTTACCACAAAAGCATCTGTTAGGAAGGCTTACAAATCCGAGGATAGAGATAGACCAAGATGGCTGCTTGGCCGTGAAGTAGATCTCCCATCCGAGACTACAGGTCAGCCGGTGAGGTGAGAGTCTGGTGCAGATCTTGGGCAAAGACCTAAGCCTGAAGATCGGCGACTGTCGAGCAGCAACGGGCAGACAGGCACAGGTCGAGACTGGAGTGAATCTGTGCTGATGATCTGTGATGTGTAGCAAGTAGGCTTCCGTAGACAACAGGGAAGGCCAGAGCTGTCCCAGAGGAAGAAGCTGTGACAATCTTCCCTCTTCCTCCCTTTTACACCGTTGGAGTTCCAGTTGGCCCTCCCACATTGGGGTGGGTGTTCTTCTCTCATTGGCCAGCCCACAAATCACTCACACTCTAATCCTGACCAATTCTTGATTCCCAGTCTAGGCGTGGTTCAAAAATCCTAATCCTAATGGAGGTGTGGTTCCTAATTCCCTCAAGTTGACATAATCTCTTCAACGGTCACAGCCTGTAACTGTTAACAAAATTGAATGCATAATTTGAAAAGTTCCCACACCTACTCTTCTTCAGGGTTAGGTTATTTCACAAAATAATCCTACAAAACATGTAGAGAAGAATTAATGCTAATTCTATACATTTTCTTACAGAGACGGGAGGGCAAAACACTTCCAGCTCATCTTATGGTAGTGGTATCACTCTGATACTAAAACCAAATCTAATAAGGACATGCAAAACAAAACCAACCAACCAATCAAACAAACAAAACTTCTTAAAATATTCCTCATGAACATGTACAGAACGATCATTAGCAAGATATTAACAAACAGAACTTAGCAATGTATAATAAAAATTGTACATCGTGAACACATTGGCACCACGATGACTAATCAATGTCGGGTGTGTATCTCCAGTAATCACAATTGTGTGCTCTCAGGGGTGGTGGACACACAGACAATGGAGGAGGGAGTCCAGGAGAGGCCCAACCTACAAGTGCGGTTGGTTTTCTACAGATTTACAATTTAAAAGAGGTATGAGAGTGTGTAGGACAAACGGTGTTGGAAGACTTGGCTACCCATAAGCCACGAACTGAACCTCAGCAAAGTCTCATATTCAATACAAAACTTAACTCAAAATGAATCTTGGCCATACACATCAAATGTAGAACCACAAAACTCTAGAAAAATATAGGAGACAATCTTTGGAGCTTAGAGCCAGGGAAAGAGTTCTTAGATTTGACACCAATGTACCATTCTGGAGAAAGAAATACATTGTACTCCCTCAAGGTGAAAAATATTTGCTATGTGAAGAAAGCCTTGTGAGCAAGTTGCCATTGCAACCTGCAAAGTGGTGGAAATGTTTGCAAAGCCTGTGTTCACCAAAGGAGCAGTATTTAGAATGTGAAGAGACCCTCAAAATTCAATAGTAAAAAATACACCAAAAAACAATCCAAATAGACAATGAGCAAAAACATGAAAAAACACTTAGCCAAAAATTTATAAATGAGAAGATTCGCTGTCATTGTCTACTAGAGAAATGCGAATTAAAATCACAGTGACTTATCACTACACATCCGTGAGAGTGTCTAAAATAATAAGAAGAAGCATATAGCAACAAGAGCAAATACTGGCCAGTGGTGGTAGAACTAGATCACACACACTGCCGGTACAGGAGACGCAGCTCTGTCTTCTCGAAAAAAGTTTCTTAAAATACTGAACATGCAAGTATCACATGACCCAGTAATCGAACTCCTGGGCATTTGTCCCAAGAAAATGAACACTGCTGTTCATGCAGCTACTGAAGTCTGAATGCCTGTTGGTGTGGCTTTGCTTGTAACAGCCAAAGTGCAGGAAGGGTGAGTGGCAAAGATGTGTAGTACATACATGTCATGAGACATTAGTCAGTGACAAAATACACTAGTCAGGTAAAAAATGCACTATACTGAAACATGCAACAATTTGGGTGAATCTTTAAAAAATTATGCAGATTAGAATATCCCTATTGTAAAATGTTATGTGCTGAATTTTAGGTCAAAAAAGGACCCAGGTGAAGCCACAAATATGACCAACTGCAAGAGAATTTGGAGTTAAAGTGTATTGCTTCCACAACCTTACATCTGCCTGGCAAGTCCAGGTGTGAATTAGGCAGCATGAGGGTCAGGGATTAGGTTGTTTATCTGGTGTATGGGTGGGGTTTGGGCAGAAGAGGATAAAGCAGGGTAGTCTGATAGGTTGGGAGAGCAGGTAGTAGGCTACGGGTTTGTAGACAATTGGTCCACACTGGAAGTCAGGGATGTCATCACTAGTTGGCCAACTTCTGGGGCAGTATAGTTGTTATGTTGAGGCTAGAGAAGGCTTATGTGCCCAGCCAGGTCACCATGGTTAGAAAAGAATGAGGAATAGCTGTCTCTAAGCCACCATCATACCCAGAGAGCTGCTGTCTGTGTGTGGGAATGTCCAAAAATTTCAGCAGGAGAGCCATAGCCTACATTGGATAACTCCACTAATATGATGTTGAAGTGACTAACACATAGAACTTAAGGACAAATTAAGAGTTGCCATGGATTACAGAGGAGATGGGGTGGGAAGAGGGTGAGTGCAGGTGTAAAAGAGCAATGGGCGGATCTTGTACAATTATGAAAATAGTCTGGATCTTGATTGGATCGATGTCAATATTTGGGTCCTGCTGTTGCACTTTAGTTTTGCAAGATTGTATCAGTAATAAAACTCTATGAGACACACCAGACCTTTTTATATTATTGGTTAGCATTTCCCATGAATACAAAATTGTGAATGAAATTTTTCTCTAAAAATTCTGTGTGTATCAATTTCAGAACAAAATTGAATCTTGGAGATTGATTTACATGTATTTTGTTTCCATTTTAACTTCTGGGAACTTCATAATGAGAGGAACTTTGATATTCAAATTGAGAGCAGTTATCAACATGTTGAAATTTTATGGGTGAAATGTCTCTAGGTTTTAGGCATGACTGTAAAACTCAAGTGATGTGTAATGGACAGTGTTGCCAGAGGCCACTTGATAAGGACAATAAAGGTGCTAGTTTGTTTTAGCTTTGGGTGAGAAAGGCCTCGGAGTTTACTTCCTTTTAGGGCTTTCTGGGGACAAAACCCATGCTCCCAGCCAGAAACACTAGGTAAGATTTTCAAGGAGAACAGCCTCATGTGTTGGAAAGTGCTTGGACAGCCATGTGACTGGCGGGCCATGTGACTGGTGGCTATGCCCATTATCTTCAGCACTGTCTGCAGGGCAGACTTGGCTGTGTTCTGTGATCTCAGCTGTGGGTGGAGAAGCTCCGGATGGGAGGCCTCCAAGTTCAATCACTTGGCCTTCAACCATAGCAAAACTTACTGTATATGTTCTTCATTTATTTTGGGGATAAACTCTGCAAAAGTAGTCACTTCATTTCCCCTCCCTTCACTCACCTTTGGACAACCCTTTATTTTCCTTTATCTTTTGGGATGTTAAAGATGGAATCCAGGCCTCATCCATGCGAGGCCTACGATCTTCCATTGCCACAACCTGCCCCACTTATCCTTTGACTTGGCTGAGCCATAAAGCTTACTTACTTGGCTGAGCGGCCAGGTGCAAATATGTCACAAGCAGACATGTGAAAGGTGTATGACCCTGGGCCTCACTCTCTCTTGCCATCCAGGGAACCTGTGAGGACCATGGCACCAGCCAAGCTGGCCTAATGGACGCTGAGGGTGCGTGGATGTGACATGCTGCGGCCTCCTCTCACACGGACACATGGCCCATCTGGCTCTCATTTAGCTAGTGCAGTCCGGAGCCACCCAGCTGACCACAGAATGAGGAGGGTGATACATGCTTTTGTTGAAGTCACTAAGTCCTGGTGGTTTGCTAAGGCTGGCTCTTATTTGGATGGACTTGTGGTTTTGACTCCACACATCAACAGCCATTAGCACTTGCAACCTCTGCACTTGGAAGGCTGGCTTGGACCACAAAGCAAAACAGCAAGACCCTGTCCAGACAAAAGAAAAACCCTTTGGGAATAACTTTAATGTCCTGTTCCATAGAAACAAGGATTTGGTATGTGAATTCCAGTGGTGTTAAACCCAACCATTCCTAGAGCACCCATGGCCCCATGGCTTTGCCACTCTTGGTGGCGAAATGACCTCCTAATGGAAATAAGGCTCCTCGCCCTTCCCTTGAGCTCTCTGGCAGTGGTAAACGCCAGCTCTGTCCACTGCCATTGATGAGATGCCTGCTTTCCCCATGGCCATTCTGTGTCTATTGATTTTCTTGTAGAGAAATTTTGGTCACAGCCCACCTTGCCCATAAACCCTTTATGTCGTCATGAATACTGCACCATCCTGAATCTCAGCTTTATGGAGAGCCACTTTATGTACTGAGTGGGAGTGTGGGATTTGCAGCCCTCCTGAGGCGTCACCGTGAGCCAAAGCTGGTTTGTGCCCCGCCGGCTCCTTCCCTCCTCTCTGCCCACGGACCCACACAGACTCTGCTTCCTTTTTGTCCCCTCTTCTGCTGTCTCTGAGTCTTTTGCATGTTTGCATCAAAGAACTTTTCCCTAGTCCTCGGGGACAGGAAGCATGGTGGATTTGTGTCTGTCCCTCATTCTGCAGTGGTACATTTGGAGTATGTCAGGGATGGAGTGAAAGTTGAGCAGTTGGATGTTTGTGCAATTCATTCATTTAAGAAAATGGTTGTTGAGTTTCTAATACACCATATACTGAGTAAGAATTTGTTGCAAAATAGCCAGCAAGACAGCTGAGGCAGTGTTCCCACTCAGATAGACATCTAATTATAATGTCTGATGGTTTCCTTGTGAAGAAAGGACAGAGAGAGCCGGAGAGAACCTAGTCATACTGAATGGATGACGTAAGGCATTTCTGAAAGACCCTGCAATGCCGCTCTCACCTCGCTGGCCCACTCCGCTGGCCCATCGGCTGGGTCTCAGCAGTGGTTTCTGGGACCTCCCTGCCCTGTGGTCCTCGTGATCTCCTTTCCACTGGTGTCTCATCTTTCCTTCTTCCATGTCTTCTTTTAGAGACCCCATCCACTTTGTGGACCACATCCTTCAGTAGCTTTCCAAGAGTGAGGCCATGGGTTGGGGAATCAATCTTTTAGATCTTTTCTATAAGGAAATGCATTTATTCTGCTTCTTATATTTGAGTTTTAGTTCACAGCATGCAGAGCTCCCTCAACTTAGAAAGTGCTCGTTCACTAGGCATGCTGTTGAAAACTCAAAAGATACTCTGCTCTTGGCTTTGTTGTATTTAACCTTGTTCTTCGTGGTCAGCTTCTATCTCTGACTGAAACGTCATGCTGTCATGAGATGTGGTTAGTGTCCTGTTTTACCACGAAGGTGGCTATTTTATCGGCCTTTTCAAGCTGAACATTTGACTCCCTCAGGAGAAGTTTCTTTTCTTACTTTCTTTTTTTTTTTCTGAGACAGGGTCTTGCTCTGTACCAGAAAGTTTTCTTGAATCTCCCTTTGATAATTTATCCCCCACACTTTTTCCTGCTCTTAAGAGGTTTAGCTATAATATGATATATGCTGGATGTTGTCATCAGTTTTCTGAGTTTGTATCTGTTTTCCATTCTGTTTTTTGCTTTTCTCCTCAGAGATCTCCTCACCTTTATCTGCTGATCCTTCTATTTATTTTTATTAGTGTTATCTTATTTTTAGCTTTTAAGAGCTCTTTCCTCTTATGTGTATATTTATTTTTCCTAGTATCCATAATTTCCCTTAACAAGGAGTCTAATTCTGTTGTACCTCTAGGAATATTCATGGCATTTGAGTGGTTTCTTGGCATGATTTCTAGTTCCTTACACATTTAGAAACTGCCCTTCTTGGTTTAGGTCTTGAATTCCATGTTAACTGTACTCTTTAAGTATCTGGTGGAACCAGGCTGTCTGACTGTACTTCACGAGATGCCGAGGGCTGTGGAAGGCTGTGCAGATGCTAGACGTCCTGGCGGTGAAGTTTGCCAGGAGCAATGTGGCTGGCCACTATCTTGCAGAGTCCCTGGGGCCTGAATTTCCAGGTCTGTGTTCCTGAGCTGGCGCTCTGCCAGAGCTATGCATTCTCTCCCCTGACCTGGGGGATAGAGTCCAGCTGCCAGAGTCCTGAGGTCTCTACAGGACCAGGAGGGGTGCACACGGGCCCTCATTGTTTATGGGATGTTTTACTTCATGTCAAAGCAGGAGACCACAGAATGGAGTGTGACATAAGCTCAAAAATCTCAGAAAGCTTATTTCTAAGCCTACAATGTGGAAAATAACAATTCACAGGTGTCCACTGACTTCTCAGATCTTGTGGCTCAGAATGCGTGGAGGAGCAGGGCTGCGGGGCATGGGCTAGTCTTGCATAGCTGGTGGAAGTGGCCAGCCCTCAGGGATCCCCTGCCCTGGCAGAGGTCTGGGGGAGGGCAGCTGCTGTGGGAGGGATGATTCCTGTGTAGGTCACCCAGGCACTGGTGCCATAGTCTCTTCTCCTGGGCCACACTTGGTCCCTTGTTCCTTACCTATGGCTACAATAGACACTGCAGTGACTGACATGCGGCTCCCTCGGTCAGC
>PVKB01006638.1:0-55898 GCA_004027205.1 Ctenodactylus gundi
GAATGAGGTACAACTCCGATTACCAATATTCAATATTCACGGTGTAAGTAGCTTGGCCAGAGATATCAGTGGGCCTTAATCAAGATCCTTTAAAACACTTTTTTTTTGTCTTTCAGGGATAAAAGTTAGAGGGGGTACTGCACACAGTGAGATTAGCTGAGAACAGAAGAGATTTGTGCCTAGCTGCAGGGCTAATATTTGTGGCCACAGGGAGAAGGGGAAGGTTCTCTGATTGCCCTCCAAGCAGCCCATTCTGAGACTCAGTCCTTTGCAGGCGTTCTGAGGAGAACAAGGCTTCTCGTTGAATTTTCTGGTCTGTACAGCTCAAAGAGCCAAGCTCATCTAACACTTAGTTTGCAGACGGCTGAAATGTGACAGGCGCCACTTAGAGCTGGACCGACATTGATGTACTGTGTTCATACAAAATTCTAAGTGGCTTCAGCGCCTTATTTAAAAACAAGGAATAAAACTGAGTAAATTCATTTCTTCTTTTAAAAATGGGTAGTTTTCTAACATGGTGTTCTAGAGCCAAGGAATCATGGCTGTCTTCTTGAGCAGCTTTCTGATGTTTGAGGTGACAATGGAGTCTTCATTCTTTTTATAAGAATCAGGAAGATGAAATTCCTTGAGGGACCTTCCTGGAAAGTTTGGACCCCCATCCCCCAGCCTTTGCCTTCTTGAGCCCAGCCAAACTTGGGGCTCTGGCCAGGCCTGCCTCTATTTTCTATTTTATCTACCAGCTAAGAGTAAGGGCTACGGAGTCAAACCTGCTGTGGTGCCACAGTACCTCAGTTTTCTCATCTGTAAATTGGAATAATAGTCTCTGTCTCTTAGAGTGGTTATTGATATATGTACTTAGACTTTCACATGCCTGAGATATTTTCAGTGTTCAGTAAATTTTGTTATTATGATGATTTTCATGACTCTCAAACATATATATTCCCCCGGTAGCCCTGGCTTTTTTCATCCCTCTAGACCCGGCAGCCTGAGAAGTTTTCTCTCCTCATCTTCCTGGGCAAATGCTTCCCATCTTTTGAGCCACCTTTTGAGTCCAGCTGACTATGCCAGTCTCTGTTGTTTCTTGTCCCCTAATAGGTTAGATGAGAGTATTTGACAATAGATTCAGCAATATCTAGCCCTTCTTATAGGGTGTCTTGCATTATTCTGTTCAATCTTTCTGATGTGCACTCACTCTGTGAGGGTTAAGACTGGGGTCTTATTTTAAAACATCTGAGCACTTGCTGATCTGAAACATTTGCTAAACTCCCAGGCAGTCCATGGACAGAAACTACAGCCCCATCCAACACTCCAAACCAAAGCACACCCGTGTAGGTGAACAGTGTAGAAACGAGTCCACTGTGCATACACCATGCACCAGGAGCCTTTTGGAGAGGGGAGAATGTTGTTCTGTACATACGATACTCAGACTTCTTCCCTACACTCTGCCTGCTAGATACTTCCTCGGGATGCCTAATTGGCATCTGTAAAATGGCATGTCCAAAACAGAGCTCCTGATGCTCCTGTTCAAATCCAATTATCCCGAATTCCTCTCTTTGTCAGTAAAGAGAGCTCTAGTTTTCCACTTGTTCAAGTCAAAAATGCAAGGGTCAATCTGGGTCCCTTCTATTTCTTCACGAACGAATCCATCAGCAATCCCAATATCTCCACTATCAGAATATGTGCTCATCCAAACACTTCCAACAGAGATGTGCTGTGAGTTGATTATTAAATACTCAGGAAATTTGAAAGCCAGTTGTTAAACGAAAAATACTTGAATTCAGCCGTGGTGGGCTATTTATACTATAGACATAGGCAACTGATATAAATCAGATGTTAGTTTTATTTGTTTGATTTCTCTAGAAAGTTAGTTTACTAGAACTTGACAGGCCTCTCATCCATTTCCCTACAGCAATCAGCTTCTAAGCCTCTACTGTCTCATACCTGGCCCAGTGGAATAGCCATCTACCTGCCCTTCCTGAATTTTCTCTTGCCTCTCTGTAGTCTACCCTCAACAGAGTAATTCATTTGAAACTCATGTCAGGTTATGACAAGACTGTTTTCAAAACTCTGAAATGGCTTCCTATCTTGATCAGAGTGGGATCTCAGTTTCTAACCATGGCTTACAAAGCTCTATACACCTGACTTTCTACTCTCTATGATCTTCCCCCTCCCCCTTTCTCTTCTAGCTGGACATACAACCTCGATTCTCTTGAACATTCTCCTATCTCAGGGCCATTGTACTTGCTGTCTCTTCTGTCTGTCAAGCTCTTACCCTGGGTGAGTTCATGTCTTCCTTTCTCATGTCCTCTGGTTCTCTGTGAGAGATCAGCCTAATTACCCTGTCTCAGCCAATGGACTGTTGCTGTTGCTCTCTGTTCCTTACACAATCCTTCACTTTCCTCTATTATGTCTCTTACCACCTAAATCATCTTTCTCTCCTTTTTCTTTCTTTTTCTTCTGTCTTTTCTCTGTGGTTACTTCTTATCTCCTCACCTTTATTCCAATTAGAATGAAAGGTTCATGAAGCCAAGGCCTCATTTTGTTCATTTCTGTGCCTTTAGTACCTAGAACAATGTTTGGCACTCAGTGGGTGCTTCATAAGTATATGTTGAGTGAATTTCACTTCCTATATCCCTGAGTGCTGTGGCTACCTGATAAATTTTCATATCTGTGGGAGTTTTAAAGAGAATGCTTATCTGAGCAAATACCATTCAAAATGTTAAGATCCCAGATGAGAATGAATGACTTGATAAGACAAAAGTTTAAGATGCAACTTAAATGAAACTTCTACTCTATTTAAAATGCACATTTGAAATGAAACTAAACTATTGTGTGTATAAGAGAGTTGTTTTCAGGAGACAGAACAAGAGTTTCAGGCTCAAGTAGTAAGAAATGTTTTATTTCTTTATTCCCTCTCTATGGACAACCCCCATGTGAAAAAAATAGTGAATATATCTATGTAGCTTTGTGTATCAACTTCGAATATGTATACAATAAATATACATATGTATAATTTTATGTGTCAATTATATCTATGAACATGCAATACATACATGTACATGTGTGTTAAATTTTGTGTCACTTTGACTGGCCTACAAGATGACAAGATGTTTGACTAGACATTATTTCTGTGAGTATATATCAGTCTACTTTTCAGTGAGATCAAAATTGAAATCTGTGAACTGAGTAAAGTAGGTTGCCCTCTCCAGTCTGATAGACCTGGCTGGAACGAAAAGCTGGCCATCTTCTGAGTCCGGAGAAATAGCTCCTTTCTTACTCAGTCAGACATCAGTCTTTTCCTGCCTTCAGACACACACTGAAACATTGGCTCATTTGGGGTTTCAAGTTTGCCAGTTTTTGGATCAGGACTTGCACCATTAGCTTTCTTGGGTCTCAAGACTTTGTGTTCAGACAGGAGCTACATGTTGGCTTTCCTGGGTCTTCTGCTGGCCAACTTGCAGATCTTGGGCTTATTTTAGCCTGCGTAATAACATGAGACACATCTTGTATTTTGTAGTAAGTCTTTACCCACACACATGCACATCCTACTGGTTCTGTTTCTGAAGAACCTTGAGTAATCTGTGTACACAAACTGTGCATGTGAGTACATGTAATTGGAGGGTCAATGGCCGAGGGAGGATGTTTGCACAGAGGCAGAGGGTAGAACCCGCTCCGTAGGAGAGATGCGCCTTAGGGAGAAGTTCCTGATGAAATGAGACATAATTTTTCACCTTCCTGGTGCCCTCTGTTCGCAAAAGCTATCTCGTGATAGCTTCTGCCTTCTACCTTCTGCCATAGGACGGAAAATGCAAGAAGCAGGAGAATTGGGCGTAGCTTCCAAGATGGCACATCTATATTCAGAGTCATCCCAAATCCAGAGACAGAGTGTGGGGTGGGCTGGGGCAAGGGGAGGTGACTCGCATGGCTCTCTTCCTGATTGGGATGGAGTACAGGATAAGGATCTATAGAAGGAAGGAACAAAGGCTGAAAAACAGAGCAAGTGACCCCAAAAGAGGGAAGAGTCTGCTAAAGGGATTGCTGTCTCCACGCCTCACAACCTCTAGGAACATCACACACTTCCCCTTGCCTTGTGCAATGATCATGTCCTAATAGTATCCACAGTTTAATATCGCCACAAATCGTAGCAAAGTTTTAACAATGCTTACCCTTGAGCAGAGGAATTGATAGAAAGAAATAGGGAGACTTTTATTTTTAGCTTTCTTTCTTGTTTCGATTTGCTAAACTTATACGTAAGTTATTCTCTTAGATGTCAGCAGACATCAAAAAGATTCAAAATAAATGTCTTTATATATGCACATATCAGTATGAAAAGCACTCTGCATATATAAATATATTGTGTTTATATAAGCAATCATGTGTATTGAACACGTCCTCCTTTGTAATGTTCCTGAACCTGCTTTCCATTGCTGCCCATGTCGGGCACTTCTTGTCTCCAGCATGTCTCCTTTTCCTTAAATCTCCCTCTTTCACAATCAATTCTGAGAATTATGTCTCCCAAGCACTATTTGAACTTATTCCGAGTCATTTTATTTCTCAAAATAATGCAAGCAGGTGACTGTCAAATGTGCACTCACCTGCTTGATGCCTGCTGCTTAGGAAGCACTCAATAAATACTAGAATCCTTTTCTCTTTGTAGTTCTAATATATGGAGGAAGAGTGTTACAGACAGTAGTAAAAAGTCAGGGAAGAAATGAACTTGGCAATGGCAGAGACTACCAGAGGCCAGGTTACAAGAGAGTAGATGGGAGAGAGTATGTAAGAGTTGAGGTCAGAGAAGAGTCAGGGCCAGGTCACGACACGGGAGTGGACGAGGGTCATGACCTGATTTTCACTGGGGTTCTGACTAAAAACTAGAAGTTGGGGCAGAGGTAAGAACGGGAGAAGAGAATCAATAGGGAGGTGAGGTGAGAGACAAAGGAGCCGGAGTGGAGGTGATAGGGTCAGGTTTGAAGTATCCCCTGAAAGAAGTCTAATGAAATGTATGAGTTGTCTGTTGGAAAAAAATAAAAATCAAGGGATAGTTCTATATTGCTTTACCTTAACAGTGTACCATTTTGTGAAATGAGAAGACTGGGATGAGAGAGAAGTGTGGCATGGGCACTGGAGGCAAGAGTCACGTTTTGGATACATTGAGCTTGAGAGACACATAATACTATCAAGAGAAACTTCAGGAAGGCAGCTGAATGCGGTAAGCTGCTTTTCAATAGAGAGAATCAGGCTGAAATCAGTTGACCCAAATGATTCCAGAAAAAATTCAAAAAGTCCTTACCACTCATTCAATGAATATTTGTGGAATACATATAATTAGGCTTAGCTGTACGAAACAACCTAATATCTCTGCATGTCAAAGTTTGTCAAATATTGGCCAATTTTACATTAAGTTAATATATTTAAAGAGTCATGGCAAGGCAGGGTTGTAAAGCAGGGAAACATAATAAACATAATACTTGCTTTCTAAGAGCATATATTCCAGAATGAAAAAAATATTTTTATTTCAATTTAATAACAATAGTAAGCTTTTATGTAATAAGGACATGTCCAGGCACTATAATAAGTGACGTGCATTATGAAATAATTCCACCATTTCAACGACTTTATGAAGTGGTATTATTTCTTGAAAAGCGTAAAATAACCTGTTTACCTAAACTGTGATAGGTTAAAGAGAGACACACAGTCTTCATCATCTACCCAATGACAACATGGGGCCCATTCCCATCTCACCCCACTCAAATTCCGTGAATAGTTTTAACTAATAGGGTGAGTTGCAAGGGGTGATGGGCAGTCTCGAAGGCCAGGCTTTCTGACACCTGTATTGTTTAGTTTTGAGCTGGGGAGCATTCCCTTGTGGAAGCCAGCCGCCATTTTAGAATTCCAAATATCTGAGGCCACCATTCTGCAAGAAAGTCCAAGCTCAGAATGTACAGGGATATCACAAGCAGGAGCCCAGAGGTGCCTGAGTGATCCCAGCCAACTCCTAGAACAGAATGACTGTAATTGTTACTCAAAGGCATTGCATTACGATACACAACCAGAACTCAATCAAAAGGTAGCTGAGCTGGGATATGAGTTCAGACTGTTTGGTTCTATAATCTATTCTCTGAACTACTACCTTATGCCGCTTTTCTACTATAAGGTGTGCATATGATACATATCACTGAGTGATTACACTGTAGAATGTAGAGATTTTTTCCAGAGTGATTTTTGACATACCTTGAGCCAAATAAGTATTCTCATATGGCAGGCATATTTGGAACAAGTTTACATACTAATATGTGTATAACTCCATATAACCTCATGACTGAAACTGTAAATATGTGATTGTATCTTATCATATCTTATCTTGTAGTATGTGGTTGTATGTTCATTATTTATTGCTAAATAACAAGTGACCACAAAGTGCCACTTGAACAGCATGTACCTATTTCTCAGCTCAGTTGCTGTGGGTATAAAAGCCGAGTGTTGATTAAATGGCAGTGATAAGGGTCTTACAAGCTTGCAATCAGGGTGTAGAGTCTACCTTTCTTCCTCGAAGCTTGAGTCCCTGTTCCAAGATCGCTTGGAAGGTTTCAGTTTTTGGCTGATGGTCCCTATTTTCTCACTGACTACTTGGGGTCTGTTCAGTGCTTCTTCAGGTCCCTGCCATGTGGCCTTCACAAGACGGCAGCTTCCTTCCTCCAGGTCAACAGGAGAGTCCTTCGTTCCGGCCTGTGAATGCAGTCTTATATAATTCAATGATGTCATCACAGGAGTAACATCTGTCACTTGCAATATCGTATCGACTAGAAGCAAGTCACGGGTCTAGCTTGCACTCAAGGAGCGATTACGCAAGTATGTGACTCACGGGGTTCATCCTGAAGTGTGTCTGCCACAGTGAGCTTTCCTTTCTCTTTTCATATTTCGGCGCTTGCACCCACCAACTGCCCTTCCTATTCTGTACAGCTCACAAATGCCAAGATTACATGATGGGGAAAAATAATACAAACAAGCAAAACAGACAATCTGCCCTGTAGAAGAGGCTACAAATACAAACTAATTTCACACGCTCTAAGGCTTGAGAGTAAGTGTGCTATATTTGAGGGTCTCTTCCCTTGTGTAATAAAATGAATTCTGGGTTAGAAATCAGAAGTCCTGGCATTAATTTGTGTTCAGCCATCTACAATGTGTGTAATATTGAATAAATCATCAGTCTTTGAGATGATTTTTGCTACCTCAGTTACGAAGTGTGACTAGGTGGCATAATGTATTTTAAAGGGGATTAAAACCAATGAAGCTTACCAGGCTCTGCAAACTCAAGTGCCAAGCAAATGGAAAGGCACAACCAGCCATTCCCATCCTTGCCCGTTGTCTCTGCCCTTCTCAGAACAAAACCATGATAGGCCTGTCCCATGGTGGTCCAGGTGGGGAGGAATGAGAGGGGAACTAGAAAGGACTGTTGGGCAGTGTGCCCTCTGAGACCTAGGGAGGTGAGGTGCGTGCGAGGTGCACACACAGGAACCATAGGCAGATTTAGGAGGTGAGCGACATTCAGCTAATGAGTAAATAGATTGAGCAAGTTGATACATATTAATACATATGTTAAGGATAATGAGAAGCAAGAAAGAACCCTAAAGGAGTAGACATGAACTTATGATTACTGTACAAGTAGTGGAATTGTGTGTGTGTGTACAGTTGTACATATACACACACATATATTTGCTAGCTCTGTCTACAGAACAAGCCTAGAAGCAAAAACAGCATGACAGAAATGAGCATGACACGTGCCCAGATCTTGGTGTCTAAATATCACCGCATTGCCCTCTCCCTCCATGAAAAAGATTCTGTACTCCTTAGAGAAAAGAGTAATTCCAGGCCAGGACAGGGGAAAACCTCAAGCCAGAAAAGAAAAAAGACGCACCAATAACGCTGGGGACACCTCTAAAGAACGCAGAAGCCACTTTGAAAGGTGGCACCGACTAAATCTGAGATGATGCAAATAGTTAGCAACATAGGAATCTCTAAGTCCACAGTGATTGAAATAAATAAGAGAAAAATAAAAAGCTCTTTTAAAGTATGATGCCAAATAAATGAGGATGGGATCGTAGGACAAAAAACAGCGTTTGGCAACCATGGCAGTGATGTCTGATTCACGAAGTAGTCATCTGTGCAAGCTCGACCTGGTGGGTAGAGGTTGGAGGGAAACCGCGATATTGGCATCATATAATATTAAAAATTACAAAATACATGGTGACTGCAAGGTAGGGAACTAGGCAACATGGCCAGGGAATCAATCCATGTTGAGATCAGTAAACGTCATGGGCAGTATCTCGCAGTGAGAGGAGCATAGTGTCACTTGCGCAGTACTCCTGCCAGGAAATCCTGACCCGACTCTGCCTGAAGAAACTTCGGCCCATTCAGGTTGAAGGACATCCTGGAGAATGTAAAGTCCCTGCTCTTCAAAATTGCAAGGACATTGAAAGACAGGAAGATCTGTGACTCTTCAAGACAGAGGAGTGTGAGGAGACACGACAACCAAATACAACGTATGCTTGATAGCATCCTGGACCAGAAGCAAAGAGTTGTTGCTCGTTAGACCTGGTGGGCTGGTTAAGGGTTGCCACAGCTGGATGTGGTCTGAGTATGTCCCCTAAGGTTTCATGTGTTGATATTTAATTCCCATTGAGAGGTAGTAAGAGGGCGGGAGCTTAATCCAACCATGGACCGTGGAAGGTAGAACCCCTCTGATTAAATGTTTCTAGTTCCATAAATGAAACACACCCATATTTACTGCTTGTCTCCCACCATGAAATTCCCTATGCAGCTTCGAGACTCTGCAAGTGAGGAAGCCACCGCCAGATGCTATTCCTCAACCTTCAACCAGAACTGTGAGCTAAGTTAAGCTTTTTTTTCTCTTAAAATTATGCATTCTATGGTATTATGTTATTAACAACAGAAAATGAACCAAGACAGTAGCATTGTATGAATATTGACTTTCATTTTTAATTGGTACACATTAATTATACAGTCCAATGCATCTCATTCTGCCATAATTGAGTATGTATATAACACTATAATCATTCCCACCTCCCTACTACCCTCTTGTGCCCCCCACTGTCCTCAATTCCCTTCTTAAGTCTCCCCTCCACTTCCATGTTGGGTTTTTTCCTGTTAGATTCCACATATGAGAGAAAATGTATGCTAACTTGTTTCCCTGACTCTGAAGATGTAGTTCAGTGGAAGTGTTTTGTTTTTATTTGCATGAAGCCTTAAATTCTACTCCTCAGCACCACAGAAACAACACACACACACACACACACACACACACACACACACACACACACAAAATCCCACAAAAGACCAAAGTCGACATTGTGATTGGTAGTGTTATCCAGTGGTATGTGCAGACAGCCTCTGTTGTAGGGATATTTGAAGTGATGGAACATCACATTTGCAGCTCAGTTTCAAATGGTTCGGAGAGGAAAAGACTAGCTGTGTTTAATAGAGATAAACAGAGCTAAGTAAATCAGCACATGCACAAAAATATATAGCTCTAATGCTCTATGTTTATGTTGAGGCAATTTGGGTGGTGGGATACGGCATAGGGATTTTTGTGCTTGTAGGTTTGCAGTAAGTTAAAATTGTTTGAAAACAACTTTTTTTTAAAATTTGGAGTGAAGGAAGTAACCTAATCATCCTTTGCCAAAGAGATTTCAGTTTGAGAATAAGGCTCTGTGTTCTACTCTGGCTGTTTTCCCAGTGCAGAAAAAGGCACACAGAACATTTTTGGCATAGACTTACCACCAGTCAGGCCACTGGGCAGAACTCGGGGTCTCCTTAGTTGCCAGTGTTCACAAATCATGTCACATTCTTGATCAATAAGGGACTATTTGTTTCCACAAATTAGTATGGGTTTTACTTCAATTGTCGTTAGGAGCAATAATCTTGAGTAGAGAGTGATGCAGAGTGCCGAAGCTGATCTGTCTCAGCAGCTGGCTGGCCCACTGGCCTTGCAAGTGTTTGCTGACCATTGGTGGCTAAGAACCAAGCTGCCATTTACTTTGATTGTCTAGACAGAATCTTGTTGATTTGGGTCTGGTCGTATGTGTTATTCAGTTTTTAGTGACATTTAAGCTTGGTGGTGTCAGTTTTGATCAACCAGTGTATTATTTTTGGATCTCAGTTACAAAGTACATCCTTTGAACTATAATAGCACTTTTATTCTTGAAATTTCTATAGAAATAATTTCCTTCTACAAGTCTGAAATTCTCTCTTCATCCTTTTGTTCCTCAGAAATAATTGTTTATGCAAACACGACTGTTTGATCTTTCTTTTCTAAAGGCTATTGCGCTCAAACATTCAGTTGGCAAGGGACTTAGAGGTTGTCTAGTGCACGGTGTCCTACTCGGCTTTGGACTGACCTCCGCACTGTGCATGGAGGGAGAATCGGCAGAAAGAGGAGGACACAAAGCACAGGTGCCTCTTCCTTCCCCCAGAAGGAACAGGACATGAGCCAGAGCATTTATTTCTTCCCATTAACAACCACAGTTATAAAATGCTGATCTGCCCATGCCCCCTACCCACGAGGAACGCTACCAGCACTCCATACAGGACTGTGGTCTGCTCCAGTGTTGGGAATTTTGGGGCCCCGAATAGGTCTTGCTGATGCTCTCTAATCTAATACTTCGCCAGAGAACTAGTCACTTATACATTCTGTCCCCTTGTCTCCCTATACCTTGCCCCGTCCTCTACCTCTCTGCATATCCACTGTGGCTATGCCAGATCTGGAGACACACTTTTGAGGCAGCTCTGCGGGGTGGAACAGGTCCCCAGCTGCTTCCCAAAGGGTGCTGTGGCTGTCGCTTGCCTATAGTCTCTTTGACGGCTTTGTGTTCTGTGCTATAAATAAATGATTTTGAATGCTTATCTGCTTCTCTCTGTCTGCCTTTCAAGTTATTTTGGGTGACAGGCCTCTTCTGTGTTAGGTGGGGCCTGCATTATTGAAGACCATGTGTGCCTTGTCAAAGGGAAATTAGGTCCGCGTGCGTGGTGCAGGCTGGGGTGGGTAGGCAGTGAGTGCAGGGCCTATTCGTTGAGTCGGAGCAGTGTTTGTATCCTCCCGCTGACGTGACCCAGGCAAGCCACGGGGCCTCCAATACAGTCCAATACTCCTCACAGATAATCTTTGTTAGTTTTAAACCCACAGCCACTGCTATTGCAGAACTGGCCACCTGACTGTGCAAAGGACCCTTGACAGGGGGTTGGGCCCCAGAGCTCCTACTCAAGTCTGCAACTTCCTGCTTGGGTCACCTTGGGTAAATCACTACTTCTCTGTATTTGGGTTATTTTATTTTAATTTTCCAGTACTGGGGATTGAACCCAGTACTTCACACTAGCCCATTTCCCCAGCCCCTTTTATTTTTTATTTTCAAACAGGATCTTACTATTTGAACAGTTGAGGCAAGATCCTCTGGTGGAGGTGTTGGGGCAGTGGCAGCCCAGGCTGAGATCTTGCCTCAGCCATCAAGTCTGGCTATGCCTCAGTTGGTTAGAGTGCTAGCAGGTGGGCTTTTGTCTCCCTCTTCTGCGGACAGCTCTGGCACTGAGGCCCCAGAACAGGGCCAGGGCCCGGATCTTTCCGTCCCACTTTCTCCCTAGGAGGCCTTTAGTGGTGAGCAGCCAGGGCCCAAGGAGGTTCCTAATTAAGTATTATTTTGACCTCAAATGTTCACACAAGAAAAAGAGAGAAACCCTGATTTACTAGGGGCTCTCTTCAGATCAAAAGGCAGAGGAAGCTTAAAACCACAGGGATGTTCTTACAACCCCTGCCCTGCCACCTGGAGGCCCTCAAGGTCTCCCTCCCTGGGTCCCTGCCCCACCTCCTCACCCCCACTCACCCACCCCACCCCGGCCCTTGCAGCCAGTTACAGGCTCCCCTCAGTCCTTACCTTTTCCCCTCAGCCCCTCTCTCAGACACTCTGCTGCCACCCCCAGTACTTCTAGCAGAGGGTCTCTCTCTCACAACCCTACATTTCTCTCTCTGTTCTTCATGCTGCGAATTCTTAGAGCCAAAGCTTCACCCTGAAGACGTGCAGACCTTTGGCCATCGATCCGAGGAGACGTCTGTATATATTGTGGTTTTCTGTGTCTAATGAGAGGAGAATTGATTCACCCACTGAAATAGTTTTGAAAAGCACAGTGCCACCATGTTCTACCACTTTAGGAAGCTGACCTTTGGCCTGGCGAATCATTCTTTCTTGCTCTCGGAGACTTGTTTCACCTGCTATGTTACATTCGCCACAGAACCTGGTTTGAAAGTCAGCCTCAGACTGCAGGGGTCACCTTCAGGGCCTTGGACTTGCCTCCGTGCAGGGTCCTGTGCTGCTGCTGCTGCCCCAGCCGCTGGCTGTCCCCCCATGCGGTGTGGCTGCCAGTCTCCCTGGCGGAATGCCTCCTCAGCCAGCAGCCAGCTGTTGCCCTACCTTTCGCTGCCCCCACCCTGACCGCCCGTCCCCCTCCCCTCCCCTCGCCCCCGGCTTCATTATCCAGACCTTTCTGCTTTTCACCCTCCACTGGTTTGCATCAGGCTCCAATTAATAATTTTAAACGGTCACCAATTTTCCTCGAGACTCAGGCAATAATGAAGATTTAGGTCTAAATTAAAATTTGCTAATTTAAAAGCCTTTGCCCACTCATTGCAGTGGAAGCACTGTCATTTGGCAGACCTGCATCTGTGCTGCCTCCCTTGGCATTTTCTTTCTGTCTCTGGAGGGGCCGACTCAGTGGTTCTCAGCACAGGTGATCTTGACCCTTGGGGGACTCTAGACAATGTCTGGAGGAGCTTTGGGTTGTTATAACTTGAAAAGGTTCCTGCAATTAGTGGGCAGAGAACAGGGATCTTGCTAAACATCCTCCACTGGGCACGACAGTCTTTCATAACAGCAGCAACAACAACAAAATCAGCTAGCCCAAAGCATCACTGGGACTAAGGCTGGGAGTTCCTGGGTAGAGGAAAATTCCCAAGCTCCTCCAGAGGAAACTTTCCTTGCACATCCCTACGGACATTCTTCAGAACAGGACTTTTCTATCTAGAGCTCTCCAGTTCTAAAGATGTTCTGTAGAGATTTTAGATGTTCTAGAGCTGCTGGCCTTTTTTTCTTTGGTCGATATAATGTAGGTTTTGTTGGCAATGTTAATTTACTTACTTTCTTATTCTGGGGATTAAATCCAGGACTTCAGATGTGCTGAGTAAGTATTCTACCTTTGAGCTATATCCCCAGCCCTTGGATCTAACACTGAAGAGATTCGCAAGAATCTGGGTTCTGAACAAACGGAAGGTCAGTGAGTGCTGGTGTCGACCTTCCTCAGGAGTGGGATTTCAGTTCCCCATGCTCCATATTTGTCCTGTTCAGCTCAGTCCTCACCATTCGCTGTCCTTGAGTATCAATGACCATTTATAATCATGGTTGCCTTGTTTTCTCACAGCAGAGAACCACTTCCATACCGTATCATGTTCAAATGTGGGAAGCAAAAAGATAGGCTGAGCTGTCCCAAATCCCTCAGTCGTATTTATTCCCCACCCCTCACTGTGTGAGCATTTTGCTGTGCAAGCCCTGCCCCCGTTGGGTTTCCAACGGCCCGTGACTGTGCCTCACCCGGGCCAGTTCTACAGACTCCTCTAAGATGTCGGGAATATAAATCTCGTGCTCTTTCACTTGCTGGGAGATGGGCATCATGAGGACTGGGGTTACTAGTAATCTCTACCCATTACCCTACCTGGAATTGCAAAAGAAAGAGGCAAAGAGAAGCCTCAGTCACTTAACCTAATAGGCTCCTGCCTGGTCCCAGTTTCTAACAGTACTAACCCAGGATTTTTAAGGGACGCCCCTAGGCCAGCACAGGCTGGCTGCCTGCCTTGTAAATCAAGTTTGATTGGTCACAGTTTCCCATTCGCTTGCCTATAATCTGTGGCTTCCTCCTTGCTATGTGGCAGAGCTGAGTAGTTGTAACAGAAGCCATATCACCTGTGAAGCTTAAAATATTCACTGTCTGAGTTTTCACAGAAAAACTTTGCAGTTCCCTGGTCTAACATCATAGCGCTTCTCGTTTACATACACTTTGCGGATTACATGGAATCTTTCTGCCCCTCCCCTCAATCTCATGATGTGGCAGGACAAGCACACACTTTAGAGCAACAGATGGGTACAGACGCTGGGCTCCAGTTTTGCACATAAATTTTCTCAGAGCAGCCTTTTGAGTGTTTATTTTAACTTTAGAGAAGCCCAGAGAGGTTAATGATAGACCCAATTTCACCTCTAAGTCCTTCCAGGTCCATGACAAGATTCTGGTCATCAGCTTGCCCTGGTTACAGCAGTCTTGACCTGCTGGAGATGTAGTATGTGGGGCACTTCATTGAACTAGCCTGGCCAAATTACTGGAGCCGTAACCCTTATGCCCTCTGTCCCTGGCCGTCTGAATGATTTGAAAACTGTTGCATCAGGGGCCAACCCACCGCAGTTCATTCTGGCCCCCTTTCCACCAACCCCCATTTGCCAAAAGTGGGGTTGGTCAGTGGGCGACTGAGCAAATCTCTTTGTACCTGGCAGCCATGGCCACCTGCCCTGAGCCACTGCTGCCAGTGGAAGCAGAGACGCAATAGATGCCGGCTTTTGCTTCTTCCTGACCCTGATCACTAGTCATGACAGGACGAAGGAGCCAGAGACCTGGGGGAAGAAACTAGAAAAGAGGACAAAAGGAGGAGTCTGAGTGAAAGGAGAACAGCCTGAGCGGTCGTGGCAGGGACGCGGGCCAAGGCATTAAGGCGAGCAAAAGAGCAACCGTGTGTTTCATTGCAAGCTGTCCGGTGGCCTGTGAAGGGTAATAAATTCAAAGCTTCTAGGACTTGTACTCCTGCCTGATAGGACTACCTACATGGAGTCTGCGTATCCCTGTGGAGTAATTTATGCTACATTAACTGTGTGCACTTCGGCCCCCATGTGCATCTGTGTGTGCCTTGGCATCTGTTTTGTGTGAGCGAGCAGGGCTACCTCAACCCATGGGACCAGTAGCAGGTTTCCTATGAGAAATGATGTAAGGCACCAGAAAGAAGCATCGACCTCAAAACATCTCCCTTCCAGGCATGACACAAAGCATGACGTCCGTCTGTTTCAGACGCATGGGGGCTCAGGATGAATGAACCGGAACCCATCCTTTCAACTAAGTGTGAAATGTTGTAACGATCTCACAATCTGCTGAATGTGGAATCAAAAAACATGTGATCTATTCTTTTCACTGTCATTTTAAACATACTCAATAAAAATGGAGTGTCTTCTGTGTTAATCACATTCCTCTTAAAACATCAGAATAGGTTTCTAGAAGAGAACAGGGAAAAAGAATAAAAAAGGGTTAGGCTTTTGAGTGCGCAATTAAGGCCTTACTTGCACGGGGAGAGGTGAGTCTGGTGAGTTAAAGTGGAGACCGTGGAAGGGAGGCTTTGAATGCCAGGCTGGGGACTCGACCTTTGGTTTAAAAAAGTGGGAATGTGGAAGGTTGGTGGGTTAGGCATATTGGCCCCACGGAGTCTGATATCTTTGGGAGTCACCATGGTCATTGTGCTAATATCCCACCCTTCCTTATTACTCACCTTGGACTCCCTACAAAGCATCAGGGGCCTTTATCTCTTAGAATCTTCCCAATCACCTATGAAACAGGGCTTTCTACTTCTACCTACTTGCGGCATGAGGAAACTGAAGCTCAGAGCTGGGGGGTTGCTTTCGAGTGACAGCAGGTCAAGAGACAAGGGACACTATGGCGGGCTTAGTGAAATACAGAAGATACGGGCATGCATGGAGCCAGGCAGTATCAGGGCCAGGGAAAGTAAGAGAATGGTGGGGCCAGACCCCAAGCTCTGAGTCTTGGGCCCCCCTCTAGGGGCATAGTCAAGACCATGTTCCTTCTTTAGCAGAAGGCTGTAACCTTTCTAGATCCACAATGGCTTTGGTGGCTGAGTCAGGGCGTCTGCGGGGACACCGCATGCTGCAAAGTTGTGGTCTAATGATGGAGCCAGTCGTCTCCCTTGTTGCTGATTAGTGTGCAAGGCCGCGCACCGCTCTTCAACCTGAGGTCTCTCTGCCCTTTGAACATCGTCATCATTTAAGCCTACTCTCTTCCTCTTTTCCCCAAGCATATTTCTTACTATAGACTTTTCATACCATGATAATGAAGACCAGGTGTTTTGAAAAGACATCTCTTGGCTTCTAAAGACAAGTTCTCTAGTTCTAAATCTCTCTCTCTCTCTCTTTCTCTCTCCCCCCACCCCCCTTGTCTTTGCTTTCTCTCACTTTCTCATTCTCTGGCAAGGTCCGCCCCATTACTCACTAGGTTTGAGGAGCCCAACGTGATATAAACTAAAATAAAATGAAACAGCTTCATTATGTGCTAGAGAGAAATGATTAAACTGGTCTACTTTGTGTCCTGATGAGCTGTCTCTGAGCTATCTGTTGGTAATCACTGTCTGTCTGGATTAGAACAACCGTCTAAACTGTCTGTGGGTTAATTAGTTTCTTGGAAAGTTTATTCATTTCTTCTTCTCCCTGTTCTGAAGGCACAAAGTAAACCATACTGAGTCAACATGCTTAGTTTCTATTCTACATGGTCAGAACATAAATCATCCTGGTGTACCATCACTGCCCATAAGCAGTAAGTTCCTGTCCCTTTCTCTGTCTCCTCATCACCAGCACGGGCAATGGAGCCTCCAAAAGTCGAGGGAGAGCACTCCTCGGGGGGCCTTACCTGTATCTTTTTCTCTAGCCCAGACAGAGGATGGAGCGAGGCAGCAGGGAACTTGCTCTGCCCTTCTCTGAGGACTTTTCAGCACTGTATTAAGGACTTGGCAAAACTTACCACTCTTGGGAAGCAACCTGTGTAGCTGGACGTCTATTCTGACCACAAAGCTGAGGCAAAGCCTTTCTCTGTCTCAGTTCAAACTAGAGGTTTTCAAACTTATGGTTAAGTCCGGGGGGTCAGGAAGAGATGTCTTTTTGCTTTTAGAGATGAAAGGTACTTACAGACGTGCACGGTTACTTTTTTGTCTTGTTTGTTACGGTGACCCTTTTTCATTATTTTTGCACCATTTTACAGATACGTTTTTCCTGCCCCAAGCATATCACAAATTCCTCTGAGGCAAGACCCATACCTACTTGCCTTCCGTTTCCATGACTGTGTGACGTATTTGGTGCGCAGTTGAGCAGACAGGTGTTCAATAGTGTTTTCTCTCTCAAATCGTTTGGCAGTACCAAATGGAGGCTTGGGGCAAGGCCTGGGAGCCAGACGCTGGGGCAGATCTTTGCCCTGCTACCCTCCCAGCTGTGGGAAGGGGTCGGCCCTCTCAATTCCTTTTGCCTCCTCATCCACACGTCTGAGCAGTGGAGACAATAACGCCTGTTTCTTTGGGTTGCATGGGGAATGGCACGGAGCAAACCTCGAAGGAAGGAGTGCCATCAGCACCTCGTGCCGCCTCCGGAGACCCTGGCCACTTCCACACACGTGCTCTCATCCTTCGTTTCTGTTGCCCGTTTCTTCTGGACACTTCGTATGCAATCTGCCCAATGAAGGACCCAGGGGGCGAGGATACAACGACCCAGGTAGTTCCTCCACCGTGGCTAGACCTTTTTCTCCCTCCCAGCACGGAAGAACTCCTCCACAGAGTCAAAAGCAAGGCCTGCAGAGAGCTGAGGCCTCCGGCTTGCGTGCAGGCTCCGGGCGCGGCCTGCAGGCTCCCGCCCATCCCTGCGGTTTGCACTCCTCCCCTAAGCCTGGCCCCGCCAGTGCCTCCGAAAGCTTCATTAATTAAAAAGAAAAGAACCGTGACTCAGCAGCGGTGGCCCTGGGACCCGACTGACATTCGCGACAGATATTTATTGCAAAAACATTTCTCTTTATATAACAATTTAATCAGGCCAAGGTGTGATAAGCAGCGAAGCAACCATTAAACAAGGCTGTAAATGCAGCGGGATCGTCTCCTGCTGATGGATGTGGTGTAGGCATGGTGGCTGTTCGTTAGAAATTAAAACGGAATAGAAATCCATTTGCTGCCTGGTGGCGTGGAGCGCTGTTGTTACAGCTTAACACAGCCGTTTCCTGGGCGCCGTGAAGCCTCCCTATGTGAAGCGGCCTCCTGCCCCTGCACCAGCTGTAATTCAGAGGAAATATCACTTTCATACGCTTCCTCCACAGCCATGGACGATTGACCTTAGAGACACTTGATTTTCGGGAGCTACAGGTTGGAGGCAGCAGGAGGACGGAAGAAGAGGCAGAGGACGATGATAAACGGAAGCCTCTTCAGGGGAACAAAGGAAAGATTGCCTTTGAGAAGAGGGCTAGCTTTTCCCACCCCCGGGGCCTGGAATAACCTCCACTCAATAATGCCACAGTGGTCTCCTCTCCGCCATCAAAGCCTCTAATACTCCTTCTCTGTGTGTTTCTTATGTCATTGTTATCATAAAAGCAAGGGATGTCAACAGAATCCGAGGAGCGCGGGTCAGTCAGATCTCAGGAGCAGGTACTACTAGGTCAGGGACTTAGCAGGGAGCCATACCACGCGGGAAAACCAAGAGGACAGGCTGGAGGGCAGGGCCTTTTTTTCTCACGGATGTTGTGCTTGGTATAAACAGAGGCGTTCAGGGACTCGGCCTACTCACCCCTGAGCACAGTGTCTGCCTCTAAAGACCCAGCAGGCGGCTTCTTTGTCTTTGTGTCACTAGTCGCTGGAATAACGCTGAGCACATAGTAGGTTTGTTTTCTGGTGAAATGTATGAACATGTGAACCAGGCGGAATTTTCAGGTTTGGCGACTTCCTCACTGTAAAATTTTCCACTCTTTTTATCCTCACCCGGGGGTTCTCTAAAACACTCAGAGCTCCTGAAACATTTAAAACCCAATTTGACAGAATCTGCTCGTCTCTCCCCCTGAACACAATCAGACTTACATGCAACTTTTTAAAGCAGTCTATTCCATAAACTAATAGGTTCCTACGCTTAGGTCCCTGATGGAATGTCCACAGTTAGCAGCACAGAGAGCACATGGCCATCTGTCCCTCTAGGCTGCTGCAAGAGAGATGGAGAGGGTGTGTTTTCCTGAGATCCCCTCCAGCCCCAAGGGCAGGTGCTTTCTGGAGGGCAGACTTTTCCAACAATTACCCAACACCAGACTCTGCCACAAGCTTCCTAATCTTTGGTACAGGGCCAGGAAGCCTCTAGGAGCAAAACAGAAACAGGAAAAAAAAAAAAAAAAAAAAAAGCTGTCAACACCATCCTCCCTGCTGAACAATGTAATGTCCATCATAAGAGTCTATTAAGAGCCACTCATTAAGCCAGAGACAACTGTATCATTTGCAAACAACAATTCATTAGTCTAAATGGATCTGAATGTCATCTCATGTAAGGACTTACCAGACAATTAATTATGCTACAAATCTGGAAGAAAAGAAATACATAACTTATGAGACCAAAGAGCATTCTCATTCATGATATTCAAATTTTCTGCGGGTTTCAGAGGGTAGATCACAGTCTGCAAACACAGAGGTCTACAGGGAGATTTCGTATGGCAGGATTTGCTGCCCGTATGACTGCCTGTCTTCTGTAAGCTACGCCAAAAAGAGTCACAGCGCTGAGCCTTCAGCAAAGAGCCAGGTGTAGTCCTGGCTTTCTAGGCACAGAGCATTAAGAAAAGCCTGATATGAAGAGAGTACAAGGCAGAGATGGGCTCAAGTCCTCAAGGAACAGGAAGTCGAGTTGGAGGCAGTCTAGACCTCTTCAATCTCAAAGATCAGGGAGGAGGAGGCGATCTTCCACTCAGGTACTTCCCCACTTGCCAGCTGTTCCCCATGAGTGACTGTTGGGCAGCTAATTCCACGTTCAGGAGGGCTGCTCCAAAGTCCAATGCCCTGACGCCACCCCAAGGCTGGCTCTGGCTTTCTTTGTGTAAAAGCTTACCTCTCCTCCACATTCACCTTCCGACTGCTCATAGGTTCAGCCTCAGCTCCTCCACAACCAGAGGAGGAGGCTTGTCTGAAAAACAAACAACTGAGACCATGGAATTGTTCTCAAAATGTTTTACCAATGTACACAATAGCCTTCTCCTATACAATAGCTTCTACGATGCACATCCGCTCACCAAATTATTTTATTCCCTACATATTTTGTGTCACATATTAAATTCTTTGCTTCACAGGTTGAACATGTTCACAGGTTGGTTTTATTTCTCTTTGCATTTTTAATGCTATGAGAGTTAACATTTCTTAATTGTTGAAAAAGAAATGTTATTAATCAAAGGCAGGGGAGGTCTGAACATGCTGTATAAATGAAATGTTCTTCTGCTGAATCTATATTTTTGTTTTTGGCTGGAACCCCAATGAATACTCTAGAAGTCATTACCTCCCAGTTATACTTGACGGAATGCCTCATCCAAGCCAACTTTTGAAGCATGAGGTCTAGGCACATTTAAAGATGGGTGGGCTTAGACATGTAGCAGTAATAAGGTGGGGCCGGCAAGCAGGTGGGAAGATGTGTGCTAGTCTGGGTCCTCTAAGATTAAAAGCCTTTTTTTTTTTTTTTGGAAAATGCCTGTGTAAAAGAAAATGGTGGCGATGGAGAGGAATTAAGGGGGCTTGAGGATTTGTCAGACTGTCATATAAACCTGACTCAAGCAAAGGAGAGAGGAGAAAGATCAAGCGAAAGCATCCCAGGCTACTGAGCAGTCGAAGAAAGGTTTGCCAAAGCCACTGGGAATCTCCGAGCCAAATCCAGATGATAAAGAAGCTCCAGGCTCGGGGGGTCAGGTCCGTCTCAGCATCTCTACTGAGTCCAGACTCAGGGCAGGAGTGCGCGAAACATGGCCTTCATGCAAATGTGATTTCAATGAGCCGGGACTGGGACCCATTCTATGGCCTCCACAGCTGCAATCTCTGTCTGAGGGGAAGCTATTAATCCAGGGTGGGATGCTCTGCAGGCCCTTTTCAGAGGGCAGGAAACATTCTCAATGCAGGTGCTCTGGGGAGACCCAGATGGTCCTTCTGTCCCAAGTGCTCTTGCAGCATGAATCCCTTCAGAGTCCACCTTGCACTCCTACCTTGAGCTTACTTAACCTCAGGATGGTTCACTCAGTTAGGGACAGTCAATTGTAGTAGTCACCATCTAGCTCATTCTCTGATCCCAAGGGAGAGGAGCTTAAAAGAACCTTAGCGTGGGAATCCGAAGGGGTGGGGGGCTCCGTTGTCCTTGACTGGCTCTTTCACCCAAAGTAGATATTGCTCCTAATGACCCATGTGGCCACTCCCGTTTCACGTAATGCCACCATACATTGTGGAGCACCTCTATCCCTACTGTGTTCTCCACATGTGTCTGTATGTTTGACACAGCCAGCCCTATGTGGTGCTATCAGTGTCCTTATTTTCCGATGAGGCCACTGACACGCCAAAGGTTTGCTGCAAGCCACACACAGTAAAGCCAGGATACACGTGCAGGCAAGTCTCAAAGTGAAGTTTCTTCTGCCACCCAAACCTGGGCTCCATTTTAGAGGAAGAACTTCACAGGCTGGAAATGCAGGCCTTTTCCTACCGGCCAGGGAGACCAGAGTTGAAGTCAGAGAGCTCACACAGAGATGGGTCTTCCTGTTTCCAGCACCCCCAGGACAGGTGGCTCCCGCTGATGGGGAGGGGATAGTTCTGCGCGAGCTGTGTCTCATTCGGTGTTGGAGCTGGCAGAGTGGGATGCGAGGGAATAAGCGGCTTTCACAGTGTGTTGCTTCCAAGCTAAGCCGACGCTTTGGCAGAGGGTGGGTGAGTCCTAAACCAGATAAGGAGCTGGTTCCATGATTGTATCATTAATCGTCCGCTTCTCCTGCAGTAGAGAGGGCTAGGGAGGAGCCAGGCCTGGGCTGTGGTCGTGTCCTTACACCTTGGCCACCTGCTTCTCTATGATTCCCTGACCGGGCACTGTTCATTCTCTGGGTGTAATTACTCCCTCTTTTCCCACCCAGCCATTTACTCCGGCCTGAAACTTGTTGGAACACTATCACAGAGCTCCAAAATTTACTCAGCTCAAGACAGGACTTTTCATAGAGTACTCTTGATACTACTCTTCTTCCCTTGCTGAATTCTGGAAGCAACGAGAGTCTGGGACCTTACCTGTGCGTCGTGTTGCTGGTGGCCTCCCTCGTGCTTGTCCTACCACCAGGCATCCTTTTCCTATTTATCATTATCATGACCACGAACCTTCGGCTCTGGCTGTGTACCAAGAAACATTTTGAGCCCCGTCCATGTAGTTAGCTGTTACATGCAACCAATACTACATACTACCCTTAATTTTCAAGCAGGAGGACTGAGGCCTAGGGACACTGAGTAATGCTTCTGTTGCCACTCAGCCAGAGGATGAAGATGCTGGAATTGTATCACAGGCAGTCTGAGCCCACACATTTGATCACTGCACACTTGGATTTAATAAATACTTGTTGAACAAAGGAAGAAAGTAGATGTGGAGGTCTATAGTTGCTAAGAACTTCTCCAGAACTCTCTGGAATTATTGTTATTGCATCTCTCGTATCCTGTTCTATCACCTCCATTTGGACACTTGTCTTACTTTCTTACCAAATCTTACAAAGAAAAAGACTCGTGTTTGAAATATCTTTGTACCCTATAGTGCCTGGCATAGAACAGTACTCAATACACGTCTTTGGACTGACCAGGCTTGTCTAGACTCCCAGGTGATATAATTGTGGGTCACATTAGGATGGGAGGAGAGGCTGGAGTCAAGCATTTTTGGCCTCTGTGTGTAGAGCTCACTTCTTGCCCAGTGCCTCCAGTGGGCTGCAGGATGCACTCAGGAATGCAGACCCCTTTCCCCAGCTACTCTGAAGGCTTGGCATTTTTTTTTTTTTTTTGTATACACAAATGCATGAGTGGATCACGTAATTCCACCAGGGTCAGAAGGCAAAGTGACAAGGAGGGGTTCACTGAGGCTCGGCCCCTGCTGGCATGAGTGTCACCTCATTAACTGAAGGCTGCTTCTCAGGTCTCTGGACCTGTCCAAGTCACATGTGGCTGCCCACCTGACACAGTTAAGTGTGTCTGTGACAAAAGATCTTCCTCCCCTCTCCAAAGAAAAAGGGCAGGTAAAATTTGTCTAGGAGACCCCTTGATATCTGCCCTGGTCACTGCTACCCTCCCTTGTTGTCCCCTGCATACCTCCCTGGCTTGGGAAGTTGCACATTCTTCCTCCCCAGCCTCAGCCCGGGGCTTCCTGCCTGTCCCCCTACCCACTCTGATTTTGACTCTGCCTGCCCCCTACATTCCTCAAGCTCTTCCTGAAGAAACCAGCTATCTAACTCCAGCAACTGACCAGCTTGATTGCATGGGACTTAAGGGGCTCAAGGGTGCTCTGAGATATAATAAAAGGCCACCAAATCTGGCATGAGATTCAGGTGACAAGCCCGTGCCTGAGGAATTCCCAAACTGTGCACTGAGTGTCCTAAGGCACGGGTCCTCAGGCAAGAAGGTTTATGCTACATTAGATAAGTCTGCACAACCCATTTACGGGAGGTTTATGATGCATTTGGCTCAGGTGGAGAGAGACATCCAGGAAATGATACCAAATAGGACAAAGGCCAGCTTCCAATATGGTCAGATCCTACTCAATAAGGGCTAACCAGCAAGACACATCAAGCTACACGCATCCTAGGCCCCAGTGTACTCTCACTCAGCATTTGGGAAGCTACACGGAAGAATTCATGAGTCCTTGTGCCCCAGTGCCCCTTCCTGGGTGAGAAATGACCTGTTCTCAGACTCTTACCAGCCTCTCTCCTCATTTTCTTCTCTGCCTTAGGGCCTCCAGCAGGTCGTGTGCGTTTATGTCATCTGTGTCTCTAGCTCAGCCTAATCCTTGAGCTTTAGACTCAATTTCAGCCTAGAGGACAGCTGCTGTTGGATGTCTCAAAGATGACTCAACGTATGTATATGTGTACATACACACACATTACCAGCTAAACTCATGGTCTTTTCCCCCAAAATGTGTGCCCACTGTTCCCAGAACTACATTTTCCCAAGTAATGATGTCATCCCCGCTGCAGCTGCTGTCTTCTGAGACTTGGACATTGTCCTCGGCCCATTCCATCCCTTACTCCCCACATGCAGATCACCACAGTGTCCTATTCACTGTACCCGCTACATGCTCTTTAGGGTCCCCTGATTTCCATTCCTACTGATACCTGAATGGTGGCATCTGCCTCCTCTCAAGTTTTTTGACCCAAATGCTAACACATTCTTTCTAGCACTTGGAGAAATCCTTTTTCAAATCCTCAGAAATCATATCATACTTCGGAATCAAAATACCTGCAGTGGTTTTATGCTGTTCACATAAAATCTAACGTTTTTAGTGTGACCCACAACGCTTCCCTGGTTTAATCCCTCCTATTGTCCTGGCATCGCCTATCAACACTCACCTCCTCGTTCCCTGCACTCCAGCCTCGCCATCCTCTTGGTGTCCCCTCTGTGCCATTCCAGCACATGCTGTTACCCTGCTGGTCTCCATATTCTAAAGACATAAAGACCTAGACCAAACACCTGTTCTCTAAGTGTCTAACAAAACAAGCCACTCCATAATAAGGGTTCAACACATGCTCATTGAATAAATGTGGTGAGACATGAGCTGAAGCTTTAAGTAGGGCCAGAGACTTCTGGGAGATTTTCTTTCCTGCAGCCTGGTCTCCTGAATAGCCGCCCCAAGGAAAACAGCATCGAAAGCTTGATGCATTCTGAGAGAATACTTTCCTACGCGAGTTGCTCAACTAGTAAGAAAGTAAAAATGCAACAGCAAAACCAAAGTGAAAGCCAGGAGCCTGGGAGGTAAGCAGGGGCCTCTCAGCTTTTATCCTTGGCATACTACCAAACCCTGGGGAATTAAAACTTCTATCTTGGTGGCTGCTGAGGGCTCAGAAACCAGGAGATAAAGTCTTATTCTCACTCACAGTATGCAAGCTAATAAACAAAAATTGCATAATGCCAAGATAACAACGGGTGTGTTCAGTAAAATAATGAATGAAAATAAAGTCACTCTATGATTTACTTCTCAATTAATTACATTTCACTCTAATTATAAGAAAAATAATCATATGAGCCTAGAAAATATTTGACCAGTACTCTTCCAGACAATTCAGGTCATCAGAAACAAGAAAAGAAGGAGAAATTATTAGAGCCATGAGGTGCCTAAGAAAACACAGTGGCTACATATAATGGTGCATTCTAAATGGCATCCTGAGACAGACGAGCAGTAGCAACAAAGAATCTCAATAAATAATAGGCCTTAGTTAATAATCATCTATCAATATTGAGTCAATATGTGTGACAAATGCGAGATCTTAGTAACAGAGAAAACCACATGCAAGGCATACGGAACCTGGTACTACCTTTAAAACTTTCATATAAATCTCAACCTATTCTAAAATAAAACACTGCATTAAAAGGAAATAAACCCAGTGAGTGGAAGGGAAACTTGTAAGTCTAATTTGATGTTCAGAGGAAGAAAATAAAAGTCGTAACCATTCATTTGAATTTGTTGTCCAAATTCTCAGGAAAAAAGTGATTTCAAATGACCTTGGATTGGTACAACCCCCAACTACCTGAGAGATGCTAACACAAATTTTCTTTGAAAAAATGTAATTTTACCTCAATAGTCTCCTAAGATAATGTTTCAGGGAATAGGAAATTATTTGTAAAACTTCTAAAGCATGTAAGGGAACAAAGTGCTGTAAGTAAAATCCAGTGGAAATAATACATAACACAACCTGAATCCTAAGTATTTTAGACATTAATATTGTCAGAAATAAAATGAAAATCAGTGTATTTAATGTGCTTCCAGAGATGAAAAAGAAACTTGAAAATAATGAGCAAAGAAAATATGAAAATAACTACTAATAACTAAACAAATGTTTGAGAAAAGAGCAAATAGAACTTCAGTGAGAAATGCAATTGTTCTCTACACAACGGATATGTAAACGTGGGTTCAATACAACTCAAGGGAATTGCTAAATTGAAAGACAGAGCCAGAAAGTAGGAGAAACAAGGAGATAAAAGGTGAGCTATGAAGGGCTGGGTAAGAAATTTTAGTGTTTACTTGCTTGGCTGGAATAATAAATATAGAAGAGGCTGTAACAAAAGAGTTGATGACTGGAATTTTCCGGAAGTGTGAAAGGACATCAGAACCTGGTTTCAAAAGTTCTGAAAATACTGAGCAGGCTTTGTAAAAAGAAGTCCTCACCTAAACAAAGCAGAAATTCTGCAAGACATGAGAGACAAAAAGAGAAAAAATGTAAATCAGAAATTGGCACAACTCGTCTATGAGACAGATACGAAGATAGCATTTCTCTTGGAAGAAGTGAGTAATGTCTGTGAGAGGCTTTCAGCTTGCTTGTGAGAGCTTGGTTAGTTAGTTAGTTAGTTAGTTAGTTGCACTGGAGATTGAACCTAGGGCCTTCACACTGAGCTGTAGCCCTACTCTTTTATTAAAGGCTTGCTGAGTTGCTAAATTGCCCATGCTGGACTCGATGTCTTCCAGAACACTGGGATGACAGGCTTGCACCACCACACCTGGCTCGGGACTTATTTTATTTTTACAAGTCTAGGTAATGGTTACATAGATGTATTCACTTTGTAGAAGTTCAGGAGACTGTATGTTTATGATGCATGAATGTAAAGAATATTTATACTTTCATTTTTCCAGAAATCTTGTAGCAGAGTCCACTCAAAGGCACAGTAATTAAACTGGCTTTTCACTAGCAACGGTGGGAGCCAGAAAACGGTTGAGTAATGGCCTCAGCATGCTAAGAGAACGGCTTGAAGTCCACTCCTAGTGAAATCATCTTTTGAGAATGAAGCTGAAATAAGTATATTTCCAGACAAATGACTCTCGCTAACAGAGTTGAAGAATGGACATTAGGCAGAAGGAAAATTATCACAGATGAAATGTCTAAGATATAGAAGGAACAATGAGGTCTGATACTGAAAACATGGAAATTAATCTAAATAAACATCAACTGAACAAAACAACACTAATCACATCTAAATTGTGAGTTGCAAGCCCTTATAACTCAAAATACTCCTCAGAAATAATAAAATAGCTAGAAGAGAGATGATGAGAGTGGAGCCATTTTAGGGCTTTTAAATTGTTTGAAAGCTGAAAATGCTCATTAACTTTAGACATCATGAAATTAAGTCTGCCTGTTAAAACACCTAAGCTAATCACCAAAAGAATAAATATAAGCAATTCCAAATTGGCAAAGGAAAACAAAAATAATAATATTAATAATACTTCAACCAAATCAAAAGGCGGTAAGAAAGGAAAACCCAAGACTATAGAAAGCATAAAATAAAATGATAGACATAAATCTAATATATTAGCAATCACACCTGGGTGCACGCATGGCACGTCTCTATACTCTCAGCTACTCCTGAGGGTAAGACAGGAGAATTGTGAGTGCGAGGCTAGCCTGCAGCAGAGAGGTATTGTCTCAAAAATCTAAACAAACAAATAATTTTTAAAAGGGTATTTACATGATATATCAACAATCACAAAAAGTATATAAACCCTTCAATTAAAAGAAAATAGTGCTAGAATAGATTGTTTCACCTAACTAAAGAGTTTTGTAAGGAAATAACATAAAAACGGAAAAGAAAAAGAAAATATGGAAAAAAAAATTGTATACCAAGAAAGTACTATTAAAAGCTGGTGAGGCTGAGAAACCTGGCCTTGGGAGTTCACTCTCCTATAACAATGCAGTAGGATTGCACGGGCCTTACAAAGGACAGAACAGCTTTTACACTATTGACCCTAGAGTGGGCAGGGGCTTGAGGGTCTGGACCAGTCAGCAAGCTGTCTGGCGCCCTCCCTTGCCAAACCTAGCTGGTGATTCAATTGCATGTGTGGCATTTGACTGCTAGGTCCTTTTTCTGGCTGGGTAAGCTAGCTTATCTGATTCTGGGCATGGTGGCACATGACTATAATCCCAGTATGAGGATCCTTGGAAGGCTGAGGCCAAGTTAGACCTCAGCTTGGACAACATATTGATTTAGTATGACTTTGTGTCAAAATGAAGCAAAGAAAAGTGCTTGATCCTTTGGTACCCAGAAATATTTAATGTACCCTCTGGCCGTTGGGCCAATGCAAGGGGAAAAAAAACAGCATCTCCAGTCTCTTCACTCAAGTCTTTTCATTCTTAGTGGGCTTCTGCATCTTTATTCTTAAACTCTGTACCAGGAGATTCAAGGGCAATGAAGAAAACGGGTGAGTGTGGATGCTACAGAGATGCTCTTTGGAGTTTCAAGGTCAATAATGACTCATTTGAACTCTCCGAGGAGAGTATTTGTCAAGAGAAGCAATGCCTCCCTAACAAAAAGAAGTGGAAGTCCGTGGCCAGCAGCCCTACAGTTTTTATTGGCTGGACAAGAGAAGTGTTCTCCCAGGGCAAGCCAGCAGGTGACAGCCTGGAAAGCACCAGCTGGTAACCCCTCCCCTCCGGCCTCAGGGATGCGCGGCGCTGAGCCTCTGAAGAATTCATTAAAGTACTTTAAAAACAGGGAAGAAAAATTAGCCCATATGTTTAGACTAGCCATGTGCTCACAACGGAAAAATAAATATATTAAGGAGAAGATGGGGGCAGTTGAGAACAAAGCAACAAAATTATCCAAGTATTGAGTGTCTAATAAATTTGACATTTTTAACAGGCACGTTGAAATGTCCCCCACGTGTTAGCAACAATGATAATAATTGAATGCATAAGGGATAAAAGTCTTGTAAAATAGTGACAGCAACCAAAGCTGTTGAGAATTTTTAAATCCAGGATTTCTGCTTCAAATTCAAGGTCTGTGGCCTCCTATTGCTTCGCTTGCTGCAGCCTTAACTTTGGGAGGCTCTCGAGGAGGCTCCTGCTGAGAGCCACCCTCTCCCTCTGCCAGGGGACCTGAGACCTGAGGTACAGGAGTTAAGGTCACACAGGGCAGCCCTCTTGACCGCAGGTGCCCTTTCTGTAGGCACACCAGTTTTTCATGAGGTCTAGTAGCCCTCACAAAGAGCCTCGGGCTGCAGCCTGGCGACCACTTCTCCTGCCCCAGCCCAGCCGAGGAGCTGCAAAGCACCCCCGCCTTTTTCTTTTTGAAAGTGCGAATGCTCTAAAACAATCATTATGTTACGTTCCCAAATGTTTTTGTCACCCTAAAAGTAATCTCTGTACTCGTTAAATTGCCAGTCTCCACCGACTTCCCTCACCTCAGCCACCATCAACCTGCTTCCTGTCTCTCTAGGTTTACCAATTCTGGATATCTCATATACATGGAATATGTATATAATAAGTGGCCTTTGGTGTCTGACTTCTTGAATCATGAATCCATATTTCATTTCTTTTATGCCTCCGCTATATTGCATTATATGTGGATGCTACATTTTTGTTTACCTATTTATCCACTGACAGAAAGGAAAGGTCCTTTGGGTGTTGCTTCGGGCCGATGTTAGACAAGTGGTCAAGAGATAATGAGAATAGTTTGGCACTAACTCTAAAATAGCAACTGTGAACCTGGTTCAGAGGACACTAGACTGTTAGTTCTTTACGATTATGAAAGAGGCATTGCGTGGATGGATGAGTAGAAGAAAGGAAGGAAGAAGGACAGAAGGAAGAAAAGAAGGAAGGAAGGAAGGAAGGAAAGAAGGAGGGAGGGAAGGAAGGAAGGAAGGAAGGAAGGAAGGAAGGAAGGAATTGTTGAACGGAAGAACACTAAATTTAAAGTTCAGGAGCCCAGGCTCCAGCTCCGTCTTTACCAGTGGATGCTTCTGAGACATCGAAGTCCCCTCTTCTCTGTCGGCCTGCATTTCCCCACATGAAAAGCCAGGCCACTAAACCAAATGGTTTCTCGTGGTCTTGTGGGATCCTGCTGACTACTCCCAGGACAGAGAACAGAGGCTGCCTGTGCTGAGGTACAGGTGATACCACCCAGAGGCTGGGCGATGGACCAGTTGATTCCAGACAGATTCATCTCATGTGAATATCCTGTTACTGCTTCTCAACTTGAGTTGAGATCTCTTTTTGGTATCTTTGAGTCTTCTCATCCCTATTTTCTACTATACTCCAGCCATTTTTCACTCATTGACACACACTGGCCTTTAGTTATTCTGCCCAGTTGTTTTTACTGTAGGCTGCATGTCCCCAAATTTATAGTTTTCCATTTCTTGCAAAGCAATCGATCTACAAGGCTGGACCGGAGCCAGAAGGCCTCTCTAACACCTGTTCTCCCCAGCAGGCCAGCACAGGTCCCAGAGCTGACTGCTGGCAGAGGCCATTTCTCCACCCCACTGCCACCAACGTCAGGCATTTGCAGGTTGTTTTATCAACCTTTTATCAACCAACTTGTGCGCAGCAAGTTGCCATGGAAATCAAAAAGCGATTTGTTAGTATTGGTATCCTGAAATAAAGTGTGAGTCAAGCTGAAAAATACCAGGGGTGAGGAGTGGGGAGGCCTACCAAGAGAAATTGAAAAGATGTTTTCATGAAAGGTGAGGAGGATTGCCTTGCGTTATCCCTGGAGAAAATCCAAAGTGGCCCTGAGAGAAGGATGCTAGGTGCAGGTTGAAGCTAGTATTCACCTCCTGGTGAGGAGAAAAGAAATTCTCTGGGTCTTCCCACTGTTTTCCTTCAGTGATGAAGATCAAACACAGCTATTACATTAGGCCAGGTGACCTGACCCACTGCTGTGCATCCTTCAGAGCAAGGGGTGGTGAGGGCTACTAGACCTCATGGCCTCATGGGTCACCAAAGCAGTGAGAATTGTAACGGATTTAGCTGCAGAGAATTTTCTTGGCACTGTCCGTCCTTGTGGCCCACAGATGGGACCCTTGAAGGATATCCCCTGAGATGACACCCCAAGAAATTCTCCAGGTTAGAGCCTTGTCCTAGCTCAAGCCTCCAAAGGAGGTCCCCCCCTAGTCACCATAGTCAATTGGGCTCCACCTGACGGCTGAGGGTTACAGCTGTCAGAGTTGGCCAGCTCTGTGCACAATAGGTCATGTTGACGCAGCTCTCTGAGCTTAGGGTTTTCATCTTTTAATTGGAATTGTCTCATTGATTTGGTCAACCTCAGGGGCACCACATGGTTTCAGAGACTATAACTACTTTGAGATTGTTTGTTCCTGGAATTATTAACTTCTTGTAGAAATTTAAGCTAAGAGTGACCAGTTATTCCTGTCTGCAAATTCCCACCGGCCATTTAGTGAGAGAGCTGGGTCCCAGAGGTAGGAAGCTCACTCAATTATTCAACAACTATTACACAACTATTATGCATTTCTAGACACAACGGAAGAAGTGAAGTCCTTGCCTACATGGTACTTACAGCCGAGTGGGAGGACCACAGAGAAGCAAGCAAGGAAATACGATAGATCTGGAAGGGAAACGTGCTATGGAGAAGAGGAAAGCAGGTTGAAGGGATCCTGGGTGTGCTGAGCCTGTGTGGCTCTTCACGGTGGAGTCGACAGGGAAGACTTCTGTGTTACAAAGACGGTGAAGTGGAGACCTGAGAGAAGAAAGAGGGGAGACCGAGAGGAAGAAACTGGGTAGGGAAGAAAAATAGAAAATCCAAATCCTCTTGGTGAGCTGTTCCTCAGACAAGTAGCTGTCCTATCTTTTTTAGAGGCAATGCAAGCTTTAAGCCTCCTTCAAAATTCACTATGGAAGAAGTGTTTGAAAAGAACCCCTAAGCGACTGTCAGGTTAACCCCTCTCGTGCCTTGACAACCACTTGCCTTTGGAGTCAGATTCACAAAGGAGATTTTCCCTCAATCTGTACTTGAACAAAGGACTCAGTCTTTCCAAGTCAAAATTCTCTCATGTGTATAATAAGATTTTTTTTTTCAAACAGTGTATCCTTTAGATGCTGAGAGGATTAGTTGAGCAATTGCATTTTGGGTCTCCAGAATTCAGGCTGCCCCTTTCCCTCCTCTCAGACAGCCATGCTCTCCTGGTCTCCACTGTTCTCAGGGAGGATAAATTCCTTGGTTACAGGACCCTGGTGCTAGGGTCTTACTTCCCTCACAGAAGTTTTTTTTCTGTTTTGTGAGACAGGGTCTTTCTTTGTAATACAGGCTGGTCCTAAACTCGCTCTATAGCCCAGACTGGCCTGGAACTCCATCCATAGTCCTGGGTCGGCCTCCTGAGTGGGATTACAGTTGTGTGCCACTACGCCTGGCTAATTTTTATGTGATGCTGGGGAATTGAACCTTGGGCCTTGGGCATGCTAAGCAAGCACTCTACCCACTGAACTAAACCCTCCACCCCTAGACAGGGGCCAAGTCACCTTCAGCCTGAAATCCTTCCCTTCCATCCAGGAGCAATTCCTGCAGCATTGAATACTTTCCGGGGTTAGCAGAAACTGAGCAGTAGTTCTACAAGAGGCAGAGCAGCTTGGAAGCCAGGGCAACCGATAGCTGGGACCAACAACTGAGCTGGGACCGACTCACAGCTCAGCAGTGCCGGGAGGCTGGGGATAGGACTGGGAGCTGCCTACAAATCTGATGGTACAAGAAGCCGTTTAAAGTTTTATTTTACAAAACAGAATAAATTAAAAATACATTAGGAATGAGGCCCTTACTTAACTACAGGCTGTGCTAATGGGCTCGGAGCCTGTACTCCCTCCTCCTTTAAGCTCTTAATGACCGAGCTTTAATGTATTTTATTTCTTGAAAAACAATCCCACAAGCGCTCAGTACAGTCGGAAAAAAACATTTCTAAAATCATTAGACCGCTGCACGGTAAATATTCATCACAACCGCAGCTCCCACCTGCTTGCCATGAGGCATCGATTTTTTTCCTTGCTTTGTTTTGCTTTTCCCTCCTATCCTCCCTTCTCCCCAGCTTCCCTCCTCCCCTCAGATCCTCAGTGGAAGCTCCAGAAAGGCTTGGCAGGGCCCTCCTGAAGAAGCAGATGAGCCTCTGTCAACATTCCGAGCACCTGCACCATCTGCCGCAAAGCCTGCCGGTGCTTGTGGTAGGGGCCTACTGCCCTGAGAACCCACAGACAGCCCTCAGCTGAGGTCTGAAATGTTACCATTAGGTTTCATGATCACACTGCAAAAAGATTGTTTCTTTGACCGCTTGGCTAGCAGAAATCCAGTCCTGGCCTAGCTAATATCATTGTATGACTTCGGGCAAGTCACATCACTTCTCTAACCTTCAGAATTGTCATCTATAAGAAGACAATGTTGGACAAATGGTCCTCTAGTTGGTACCCTATGATGTCTTTAGGGAAAGAGCTTGGTTTCAATTCTACACTAACCAGTTGTAAGCTTTATGTGCAAGTTCTTTATGGCTTTGAACCTCATTTTTCTTCTTAAAAATATATGCATATATTTGTAAAAAAAACATGTACCTTGGAAGGGTCCGTAAAATCTAAAATATATCCTGTATCTATACCACCAAGAATAGCCCCCCAGCCATATTAGGACTCAACACAGTTGCTGTTCCCTGGACTGTACCTGTAGTCATTCCTGTCATCCTGCAGAACACTCAGAAGCTGAGTCTTATACAAGAGAGAGAGTTGAGCACGACTGTTCCGGAACAGCAGTGAGGTGACCACAGAATGGAAGGAAACAAATGAAGGTAACTGAGTTTGGTGACACAAGCCTCTAATCCCAGCACTCTGGGAGGCTGGGGCAGGAGGATACCAAGTTTCCAGCCATTCTGTGAAAGTTAATGATTTAGCAAGACCCTGGCTCAAAATCAAAAATAAAAATGTACCGGGAGGCAGCTCAGTGTGAAGGGGTTGGGCTCAATTTCCAGTACCACAAAAATAAATTAATAAATAAAAGACAGAGAGAGAGAGAGAGAGAGAGAGAGAGAGAGAGAGAGAAACTGCCTACTTGGCATCTTGCCTATGTCCACACACCTAGAGAGGATGAGAGCAGGTGGGTCTTTCCAGGTGAATGTAGTAAAAGAGAAAAGGGTCTTCCTTTAGGTGAGAATCATCAAGCCTCCACTCTTCATTGAGCATCCTGGTCACTCCCCATCTGACCAACAAAATCATGTGGGGTGGAGAAAAGCTATTATATCCAATCTCAGGTGCATAAACTGAAGTCCAAAGAGGCTTACTTTGAGGTCATACTGATAGTAAATAGTATTGATAGTCAGTGGCAGGACCAAGTTACACATCCAGACCCACGGACTGCACATTCATAAATGTTAACCAGGTCTCTCCTCACTCACAGCTCTTCACAGACACGTGGAAGTAATTCATAGATAGATCATGGAAAGCAGGCCAAATTATAAATGTATTCTCAAGTATTCTGTGCGCACTGCCTAGCACTGCAAAGAGGATTGTTTTTGCCCAGCATTTCTTGATGTCTGCAGTCTGTCATCAATGAATAGAGTTAGCAATATAAGTTATCAGCCTTCAGCTGAGCTGAATGGGAAAACTCTGGGTGAGCCGCTCTGACTCTATTCTGGACGCTATATCTCTTTCTCATGGCCTGTAAACACAATAATAAAAAGCATAGAGTTTATGACACAGCAAGTACTACGACAAGGATTTACCATATATTATCTCAATCAGTCTCTGAAACAACTCTACAAGGCACACAGCATGATCTCCACCCAACAGATACTTGAGTGAGACTGTTTCTCTTTTTTCCATTTTTATTAATACATCTACATGTGTGTATATGATACACAATGTTTGCATTGAGCTTGAGTATTGTGTGCACATATATATCACATCCACATTATTATTCTTTCCTCTTCCCCTTTTTAGCTGTCTCGAATGCTCCCCATCCCCCCAACTCCCACTATCACACCCATTTGGTTCTATAGAATGTCTGTGCTCTGGGTTTCTCGTATTAGAGAAACCATGTAGTATTTAACCTTCCATGTCTGACTCACTCACTGAGCATGATGGTGTCAAGTTTTACCTACAAAAGCCTCAAACATATCTGTCTTTATGGAAGAGTAGTGCTCCATTATGTACGTGTACCACAATTAATTTTTTGTATCCATTGGTCTGTTGATGGGTATTTTGGTGTCTTCCACATTTTAACTATTGTAAGTTGTGCTGCTATAAACATGTCTCTGTTATATGTTGCTTTTAACTGTTTTGGAAAGATCCCCAGAAGGGGTATCACTGGATCAAGTGGAACATTTATTTTCAGCCTTTTGGGGAAATCTCCCTACTGTTCTCCATAGTGATTGCATCAGTTTATAGTCATACCAGCAATGTACAAAGAGTTCTTTTCCCTCCACACCCTTGCCAGCATCGATTGCTGCTCAAGTTCTTGATACAAGACATTCTCTCTGGGGTAAGATGATACCTTAGAGGTGTTTTGATTTGTATCTCTCTAATGGCTAAGGATGTTGAACATCTTTTCATGTATTTACTGGCCATTTGAACTTTTTCATCTGAGAACTGCCTATTCATTTCAGTTGCCAATTTTTATCAGGTCTTGGACTTTGAGGGTTCTGTTCTCCAGTTTCTGATATATTCTCTGAACTGTCTGAGATGTAGGCAATGATGATTTTTACCCATTCTGTTGGTTCTCTCTTCGCTCTGTTGATAATTTCCTTTGCCATGCAGATACTTTTAATTTGATATGATCCCATTTGCATTGAGTGTCTTATGAAGATAGTCCTTACCTATGCCAGATCTTTCAGATTTTTGCCAATTTTGTATTCCAGAAGTTCAGTATTTCAGTTTTGATATCTAGGTCTTTGATTTGACTTTGGTGCATGGTGACAGGTATGTGTCTAGTTTCATTCTGCCACATGTAGATAACCAATTCTCCCAGCATCGTTTGTTGAAGAGACTATTGTTTTTCCAGTGTATGCTTTTGACTTCTTAATAGAAGATCAGGTAGCTGAGGGCACTTGAGTTGAGTGAGACTGGTTTTGTAGGTTAAGCCACATAATGAAGGTCACATATATGAGGCATTTACAACTAATTTCTCCCTGTCCTTCCTAAGATAAAATATTGGTTTTCATGCTTTTTTCCACAATATGATGTAAATCAGTAAGATGAAAGTCAAAATTCCTGGTTAAATCTCCAGAGCATTTTTTAAAAGATACTGACTCATCTACCGTAACCCTTTGCCCATTTTTCCTACCTGAAAAACATGCATAAAGCTTTAAGATGCAGCATTCATTTTGTAACTCAAGAATAAAAACACACAATAACAAGACTTAGTAGGAAGACAAAAGAAATGTGGGTCCTCAAAGTCATTTTTTAAACAGAATCTCACTCTATCATCCAGACTGGTCCTAAATTTACTACGTAGTCCAGGCTAGCCTCAACTTTACGTCAATAATCCTGCCACAGCCTCCTGAGTGCTGTGATTATAAGTGTGTGCCAGCATACCCAGCTAGGATGTGATGTTAAGGGGCTAAACTCTAGGCCTCTCCCTTCCTAGGCAAGTGCTCTTGTCACTGAGCTATGCCTTCAGCCCCTCATTCTTTTCTCCTCCATTTTATTGATACATGTAAGTGCGAAATTTGAAGTTTACATTGATCTCAAGCATTTTGTGCACATACATATCATGGCAAGGTTACAAGCCCTTCCCCTCTCTCCTTTTAGCCCTCCCCATACCCACCCTACCCCACACCCAGTTCCCATTATTTTCCACATTTAGTTCCATGAGATAATTGTGATCTGGGTTTCTCATATCAGAGAAACTGTTTGATATTTCACCTTCTGCTTCTGACTCACTTCACTAAGCACGATGATCTCAAGTTGCTTCCATTTGCCTGTAAAAGACTCCAACCTATCTGTCTTTATAGATGCATAGTATTCCATTGTGTATAAAAACCACAATTTGTGAATTTATTGGTCTGTTATGGGTATTTTGGTGTCTTCCACACTTTAGCTATTGTTAGTTGTGCTGCTATGAACATGGGTAAACATGTACCTCTGTTATGCGTTGTTTTTAACTCTTTTGGGAAAATTCTCAGAAGAGTTATCGTTGGATAGAATAAATATCCCCTTCAAAGTCATTCTTGAGGGCGTGCACTGTCTACCTCTGGTCTTATGTGAGGAAAACTTAACATCTTTTTATGGTTTAAAAATGAAATGTCCCCCAATGATTCATGTATTGAGGGCTAAATTGCACATGTACCACCATTCAGAGATGGGGACTAGAAGGTGACTGGATCATGAGAAGATAATCTCATCAATGAACTAGCTCATTGATCTCATGTGTCACTTTTCCTGATGTATTTTGTCATAGCCTACACTTGATTCCTGGAAAGAAGGAAGTATTTAGAGTGGGGATGTGGGGATCCATGGGACTGACTTGGCCTGTGTGAGGAGGTGTCCTGCCTGTGTGAGCTCTGCTTTTGCCCAGTCACTGTGGTCAGACAGCAAGTTTTAGAACTTGTGCAGTGCACCTCTGTCAATGAGAGCAGAGGTGAATGAGTAGGCAATTACTGAAAAGTAAAGGCATTTCATGTTTGTACTCCACTGAATCCGAGACAATGTAGCTAAACTTGTTACACTTGTGATAGACGATAAAGTACAAAATTCAAGACGTAAAACTGCATGTGTATATGCTTCCATTTTAAAAAATATACAAAGGGCTCAAAAAATACATGACAGGAGTATGTAAATTGATAACTAATTTTAATTTTCTTCTGTATGCCTTTATTTGCTTCCCGAATTTCTTCATTTTTCTAATTGGACAAAGATAGGTTCAAAAAAAATTTTCTGTGTGATGTTTCTTTGCCTAAGGCCCTACTTTGGGGGGAGCACTCTCCAACACTGGTGGATGTCCTAGTACTCAAGTCCCCTTCAAGGACAGAGGGACAAGCCCTAGTTGGGGCTAAAATGAAGCTTCAGTCTAACCAAGATTCTATTTCGGAAGTTGACTTTAGTGTTTGTCCTAGAGATGCTGAGCCACAGCATCGCAGGAGCTGAACCTGGAGCTCAAAATTCCACTGGAGTGTCTGAAAACGTTTAAAGGAACCCCGTTCTGAGGGGCAACTGATTACTGTGTCAACTGCAATTGGCTTTCCTAGGGCCAGAGGAGCAGAATAGCAAGTGCTTGTAGTACATCATGAGAATCCTGGAGGGATTTTATCTATATAAATAATCCACATGGTGTCAGTTCCAATTTTTCATCCTGTGACATGGAACTGTGTATAGGAAAAGGCTACAGAAACGGGACTTTCAAGACACAGCCTGAAAATGAAGCTTGAATGAAGAACTCCACACAAAGTGCCCACTCTAATACCCGAAGGACATATCCACAAGTGCCTAGGTGCAGTTAAAGGGCCAGAGCCAGCACCTGCCACCAAGAAAGGGCAGGAGAAAACCATGGTCACCAGGGTTTGGGAAGAACTAACAAAACAAGATTGTATTTTTGCTGACAATTTTATTTATCTCAAAGTACTTATGTTATATTAATTACATCCCTTTTTTACCACTTGAGAATTACAAAGAAGGAAAACTATCAGGATGCCAGAGAGAAATATCTTCCACGTCCTCCAGAGAAGTATCTGAGTACCCAGTCCTACTGCTCAAAGAAGTGGAACATTAGAATGGGGCTGCGGCGGTGGTCACAGAGGGTGAAGCTTCTCGGTCTACACTTGGGTGTGGATGACACTAGTGACTTCAATTTGCCAACTTACTTCTTGAAGTAGGGCCCAGTGTGCTAAGAAATGATTCAGTCTCCCGAATTCTCTCTCATTTGCTTCTGAATGTTCGATCTCTTCCAACAAGGAATTAAGTCTTTAAGACAACTAAAAGGGAAGACTGTAAGCACGTCCCTTGGAGAGTAAACACAGTTGCTTATAATTAGCTACCTTAAGGTGCACATGACTAATCTAATTTCAGATCCCATGTTGTAGTGAGTCAGTTAAATAATATAGTGTGCATGTCTAAAGGAGAAAAGAAAAAAGAATGAAAATAACTGAAAGTGGCAGTGAATCTGGCTTCATTGTTTGGTGTGGAATTGGTTATTAGGTGGATACAGAGACCCTCTAACTCCTCCAACATAAACTGGGAAGCACTATGGTTGTACCTAACTCATTTCTAAGTGTTCAACTGGTACTGATTGATTGCCTGATAGGACCTCTACTAGGTATGGAAAAGTCATGAAGGCGGGGGTGCCTACAACATGTGGTGCTTGTCCATGAACTGTTAAGACTGTACCCAATTGGCCTTTAAGATAACATACTGTAGTTGATTTTGAAACGTCCTTTGTAAAACACTGGAGAAGAATCAGGAGATGTAGAACTAGGGATATATCTATGCAATTATTGCAACACCATCCTCCATTTGGAAATCATTTGCACTTTCCTTTTGAAGTACGTTTTCATTATTGGCAATGACTCTTCAGCATGACCTCCAAGAATTAGCTTCATTCTTTGACCACATTATCTGGCCTTCCTATATATATGGGTGACTAGCTAAAGATTGGAAAGCTTTTATAGTGTAGAGATTTCCATCATAATAATGCAGGGTCAAAAGTTGTAATGTGATTTCACCCAATTAACTCATGTTTGCCTCAGAAGATCAATTTCATTTCCTTTCCTCCTCCTTCCTCCACCCTCAGAACTAATATCCTGTTGATGGCTTTACCCTTTCCCAAACCTCCCTTGGAGTAAGAGCTGCCCCTCCTCCTACCCAGAAACACATCTTCTTCTGTATCCTGGATCTTATCCCGGCCTATACCACCTTGCATCCTCAGAGACCAGAAATTTATCCCTTCAATTGTCTCCTTCCTTTCCTGTATCTTCACCTCCTCTTTTAAAACTGGTTTCTTCCTACAGTCACACAAGCATGCTCAAATCTCTCATACATTACAATAACCCCCCCCCCACAAAAAACCCCCTCTAATTCAATATTCCCTACTTCGCTGCACAGTTCACTTTATTTCTATGAGAAGGCTTTGATTGACACCTCCATTTTCTTATTCATTTCTCAATCTGACTCATTCTGGCTTCTACCTACTAGTTCTCTACTGAGACTATTCACATCCATAGACTCTTATATTTCTTAAGACTCTTTTCTATCCAGACACTTGTTTGACTTATTTGCATTCAATTTTGATGATCTCATGTTTTCTTAAGTGTGCCTCAATTTTTCTGACCTGGTTCTGTCTTTGTCCTCCTCGAATGTTCTGGCTATCCCTTCTCAATCTTTAATAAGACCTTCCCTTTCTCTACTCACCTTTTCCATGTTAACGGTTTCCAGGTTGCTGTCCAGAGCTCTTCGACTCTACATACTCTCCTAAAAGGAGTTTGTCATTTACTCTGGTTCAATTACCATTCGTGTAATGACTACCCTCTGCATCTCCTCTCCGAACCTTTCTCTGAGTTCCAACTCCATAGATCCCTATTGGATAGTTTAGTTTGGACATATCTACATCCAATCAGTTTAGAGAGCAGCTTCAAATTTAACAAACTTGAAATTGAGCTTGTATCTTTCTCCGAGAACCTGCAAATATAATGTTGGGTCCTTTTTAAGAATCTCTTACTGTCTTCCTTTGGCCTTCAAGATAAAGAACAGACTTCTCGGTGTTTCCTGCAAAGTACTTCATGGAATCGTGGTGAGCGTCCGCCTACCTTTTCGAAGATCATTTGACTCCTACCCCTAACTTCCTTCACGTCTTCCTCGCAAGACAGGATTTCTCGCAGTCCTGCACATGCGCTGTGCTGTTTGGGCTTCTTTATCCTCGCGTATTTGCTGTCTGAAATGTCCTCTACTTCATTTCTGTTTTCTGTTTTCAAAGTCCAACTAAAAGGTTTAGGATTCTCTGCCTTCTATTAGAAGAGTCTTTGTTCTGGTTTTAAAGCTCGTACATAATTGTACTATTGCAAGTATCTCTTTAGGTCCTACTTTTTTATTACGTATTTGTCTTTCCTACTAAGGCATTGGACTCTTTATGGCTTAGGCCTGTTTCTTATTAATCTTCATAAACCTTTGTCTGAATGCTAGTAATTACTTTTAGATTAAAGTGATTATTTCCCTCATGGATTGAGGATCAAAACAGGTGATACCCACAAGATGGCTCACGAATATCTGAAATATTTATAATTGTTGAAAATTAAAATAATTAAGGCTTTGCCTTCTTATCCTTCCTCTTCCCTTCCCATCTAGGTTCTCCAAACAGTTCATTGACACACCTCAAAGGCGCCAAAAATATGGAAGATGGAGAAGTAAGTCATACTCAACAAAGTTGCACACTTGTCAAGGATTTAACTTAGACAAATCAAGAGGATGTTTCACAGGGGACCACAGTTCCAAGAGGAAGACTCTCATGCCCATCAGGACTAAGGTCATCAACGTTGATACAGAGGCAAAAAGAAGTTCCCAGTTCTGAACTCTTCTGAAGGGGTAGATGTTTGCGATTTAATTAATAAAGAAATAGCATCTTGTAGGAATTTCTAGTACACTGGAAAACTCATTCTGTGAGTGATGTTAGGAAACACAGTGTGAATTGGTATGCAGCTCAGTGGTAGGACATTCACCAGCATGCACATGGCCCTAGGCTTGACTGTAGCACCAAAGAAGGGAAAGAAAGGGAAAAAAGTGGGGATGAGGGGGGCAGGGAGCAGGGGCAGAAGAGAGAAAAGAAGAAGAGGCAGGAGAATGAAAGCGTGAATGGAAGCCGTGATCTTCCTCTGTGCGTTAGGATTCTGGCAGGCAGGTGAGGCTGAACATGCAAAGACAAAATAAATAAATTTTAAACTGGGAGCAAACCGAGATAGTGGAGCTTATGAACCAAATGGGCTTTTACCAAGATGGGAACCAGATCAAGGCACATCTGTTCTTGGACAGATCTGTCCTTGGCTTGAGTGGGCAGTGAAACCCAAATCTTCGATGGCCCAGAGTACCCCTTTTGAGCAGGGACCACCAGACTCCTACTGCTCCGTCTTCTGCTGGGTTCTAACCTGCCTGCCAGTCACTGGAGATTGATACTTTGTTTTAAAGTGCAACAGGTCTTTATTAAGGAACAAAGAATAAAGGAGTAAGAGTTCTGGTTCTCTGGCAGGGGTTCTGGGTGGGCTGCGCCCGTGACTGGAGATTCTGTATGCACCCCCACACCACAGATCCCAACTGTGTTTATCATCAGTCCTTCCACTCTACCTCTCCCATGTTCTTCGGTGCTGCTTGTCTCTATGTCTCTCTCAAAGATTCCTTCAAGTATTTTCTGCAGTGCTGGGCTAGCGGTCACAAATTTCTTCAGGGATTTTTTGTCATGAAAAAATTTTAATTCCCCTTCAATTTTCAGGGATAATTTCGCTGGATGGAACAGCCTGGGTTGACACTTGCTGTCTTTTAAGGCAGAGAAAGGTTTTGCCTCAGGCTCTTCTGGCCTTTAAAGTTTCCTTTAAAAAAAAAAAAACCTGCAGTAATTTGAATGGGTTTGTTTTGATAGAATAATGTTTGTTTTTCTCTTGCTGCTTTTAGTATTCTCTCTTTATGTTGTATTTCGGAGGTATTGATTATGATATGTCATGGTGGGTCTCGTTACTGTTTGAGGTTCTTTGGTGTTCTACCAGCCTCTTGTATCTGAAAATTAATTTCTTTTTCTAGAGTTGAAGTTTTTCTTGCATGGTATCAGTGAATAAATTCTTTAGACCTTTGGTGCTGTCTTGCGCTCTTTCTCCTACAGCCTGAGTTCTGAGATTGATGCTCTTTGAATCATCCATCAGCTATTGTATCCAGCTATTTAAGCTCATTTCTAATTTTGAAGTCATGCCTAATTACCGCATTTGTTTCCCCAGCCTAGTCTTCAAGGTCTGAAATTCTGTCCTCACAATGTTGCACTTGACTTCCCCTGCTTTCAAATTTTTATCTCCTGGAATTCAGCTAGATTTCTTTTCAAAATTTCCACTTCTCTATTATCAAAATATTTCTTCATATCTTGCACTTCCTTTTTTTATTTCAGCCAACTTTTTGTCCGTGGCTTCTATATGCTCAGTAAGTTTGGATCCATTAGGACCACTCTTTGTTTAGTAAGTTCCTCTTTCAGTCCATTGATTAATGCTTAGTAAGTTCCTCTTTAAGTCCACTGATCAATGCTTGCATTTCTTTGAGAATATGTTGTTTGAACTGGCTGTTTGACTAGTTTATTTACTTTTTGACTTTCTTCTCTACGAATTCCAGTATTTCAGGACCCAGGACATTACTTTCTGGGGTGTCAAGCGTGTCTGTGGGTGCCCAGTTGCCTTGGCTTCTTCCCATGTTTCTGTTGTTGAGGGACTTCACTTGAAAGGCCTGTCCAAGAGATTTCTTTGAACAGGTACAAGGGTGTGAGGTGGGAGCTGAAATTCCTCTGATTGAGTTCTGTGCTGGTAGTAGGCAGTGAGGGAGGACATAACAGACCAGTGGCCTCTGAGGTGTCTCATCACACCAAGCGGCCTCAGCAAAGTTCTCCTGCCTGTCCTGGCTTCCTTCCTCCACGGGTGAGGCTCTCTACCCTCTGAGACGTTCTCATTGCCACCCTGAACTTTGGCATCCTTTCTCTCCTCTCCACAACTTATCTCTTGTGCCAGTTTCTTTCTGGGCACTGTTAAGAGTGCCTCTAAAAACCCTGATGAGCTCTTCTGAGCCTGATTTTACCCTAAACAGTTCAGTCTCTGGCTCTTTTATTATTATTATTATTATTATTATTACTATTATTATTATTTAACTGTTCCTACTTATGTCTCTGCCGGTTACGGTTGCCAACCACTGCTTCTGGTCTAGGTTCCGGATCCCTTTCTAGGGGACGCCCTCAGTGCATTTGCAGTTTGCACTACCTGCAGGCTCATTTTTGAAGGCTGGGGCTTTCAGCTGTGCCCAGTTCCCACTTCTCCTGGATCCATGCTTACCTCAGCCAGAGATCCTAGGTTCTGGGTTTTCTTCTGTCTGTGTATACCAGTGGCCCACAGCTGTTCACAGTCAGCCTGGGCTGCCATTTACCTACACTTCCATGTGTCTTTGGGATTTCTGATCCTCACGTGGCCTCCGTTCAATTGTTGGAATGCTCCTTTCTCTCCTAGATAAGTTGAGCAGGAAGTTTTCAATTATATTTTCAACTTTTTGTCTAATCCACGAGGAGACATTGCATAGCTCTGTCACAGTGCCACCATCTTGACCAGAAGTCACATTTACATCTTTACTGCTCATGTTTATCTACCCAAGTTGCATTATGTAATCCCAAACATTTCCTCTGCATTGTCATTTTCATGCTGTCTCTCCATTTTAAAAACTTTATCCTCAAAATAAATGTATCCTTCACAGTCAAATGTGAATTCCACCTCTGCCATTTGGTCTTTTTTCCCTGCCCTTCACCTGGGTGATGTCTCCCTTGTCAGAACCTTGACAAATATCATGATGTCTCAGTTGAGATCCTGTGACTTTCTTCCTTGCACAGCAATATATGTATACCATCCACCCAGCACTACACGTTAAGTGTGTGCAGACAATCAAGTGGGTGAGATATTGGGAGTCAGGAGGGATGAAGTTGGGGGTGGAGAGGCAAAAAGGGTGAAAGGAAAGAACTGTAAAGTTGATATGATATATATGTAAACAAAATTCTTAAGTTCAATGTAGCCATTGTGTATCGCGTATATATATATATATACACATATATATATATATGCATATATAGTAAAAGTGGGAAGAAAAAGAAAATGCTTCATCTTATCATATAATCATTTCCACGGTCTTAAGACAGTGCCCTACTCGTAGAAGACTGAAGAAGTAAATTAAATAATAGAAGACTAGATTCCTGGGTCTTTCAGAAAAATGTTCCACCTCTGACCAAGATTGTCTCTGAGGCGACCCACCTACAAGTTCTTCACTCGTTTTGTACCCTTCCCTAAGAAAGCCACTGGTGAACTTAAATTGGAAGCTGGGAAGCTGGGACAAGACGAGGATGATTTCTTGGGGGGCGTGTGAATTAAGAAAGATTTTGAGAGGAAAATACGGTTATATTTCAATTGAGGAAGAGGAAGCATGAAGGTATTCAAGAAAAGAGGTGGTAGATGAGTGAACAGAGAAGGGCAGAAGAAGCGGTGTGGCTGTGGTGGAGCCAAGAAGCAGAGTGCCCACAGTGGGACGGGGGGACAAAGAAGGCTGTTAAGTGGGAGTGGATGGGAGTTTGGAAAGGGGCCCTGAGGGCAGGCGAGGCAGGGCAGCAGGTTCCTTCTCAGCTCAGTTTCAGAGACGGTGAAGGTGCAGGAGCAAATGCATCACAGCTCACCCTCTACTACTTCCTACTTACGTGGGTTTTGGAAGGTAACTTGACCACCCTGTCTCAGCTTCCTTCCTCATCTTTAAAGCAGCGGCACTGCAAGTGCCTAATTTATAGGGTCACACAGAATTTAAAAAGCAAAGCACTTAGAACAGTGCCTAAATTATGCAATTTAACTGTTATTATCACTCCAGAAGCGGCCTCAAGACCAGGGTCCAGCATTCCGTATCATAAAATTCATCAAAACAGCTCAACCTCCCAACTCAAGAGATTCAGACATTTTTATATTTTTTTAGCAAGTAATACAGAACAGTACCAGGCCCAGGGAAATGGCCATCAGCGCTCTTAGGAGTGGACGAAGAGCTCCTGAGATTCAGAAGCCCAGTATGGAGATGGATAGCAATGTCTGATCTGTGGAGCAGACTCAGAGGGGCATCTGGACCAAAGCTGAGGCCAACACTCCAAGAACAGTGGGGACAAAACTCGTGGCAGAGAATGACACGGGGCCAGGGAAGTAGGGCAGAGTGGGATCCCCCCATCCTCTGCAGCAGGGTGCATGGGAAAGGCACCGAGCTGGAGCCTCATTAGCAACAGGAAGGAGCCGACTTCATTGCCAGTACAACCTCGAGCCATCTCCAAAACGCTTTGAGAAGGTCAGCAAACAGGTATTTGGGAAGGCTTTTTAAAAAATCCTTGTGAATACATCCTCAGCCAAGAATTTAAGTCGAGAGAAAGGCGCTGCCAACTTGAGAGAGGGGCTGAATATTAGAAAGAGAGTATTACAGCCCCCTCTGGGAGAGAGGACTGACACAGCGAAGAAACTTAATGAGACTCAATATCCTGCTTCCTCTCCATGCCCCTTTGCAGGGATTGAAACACAAATCTCCAGAGTTGGGGAGGCCATTTGATTCAGAATAAAATGCAAGGTGGTTCACAGCAAGTGTTTGTTAAGTTTTTCTTGGGCTTAAAAGGCCAGCAGGGGCCTTTTATGCAAAATAAAATGGAAAGGAAAAACAAAGCCCGTGTATGGAGGTCCTGCACAGTTTTCTCTTCATTAATTGTTCCTGAAAGCAGCCCCAAATGCAGACAAGACGCCTCCAGCTCTTCCAAGTGTCCCTAAAAGGGCTGAACTAGACCTCTAGGAGAGACAGGGACAAGTGCAAGAGTCAGCATCTCTTCCTTTCACGTGGCTGAAAAAGACCCCTTTCTCTTTCCCAGGGAAGAAAGAGAAGTAGTGATAAAAAAAAAAAAGTTGCCTAGACGTTTCTGGGGTGAGGCAAGGTGGAGATTAACATGATTCATCCGTCTCCTGTGTTCCAAATACTGAGGTAGGCGCAATGTATAAATTATTTCTTAAGAATGCTAAGATTCTAAGCTTAGCTGAATCGATACATGATTCACTGAGAAAGAAACAGACAGTAGGAGAGAGAAGTAAAGAAAGGTTGCAAAGGATGGGAAGAAGGAAGTGTCCTCTGTCAAGAAGCACTCAAATCCCAGGTCTTCAACTGCCAGGACTTCCGTTTCCCCGTGACACGCGATGACTCGATGCGAAGGTTCCTAGTATAGAGCCTGGAATCCACAAATGCTTTTTCATTTATTAATTTGCCTAAAATGTAGGTCTTGAAGTGGGAATGAGTGGATTTAGGATTTGCAGATCTGAATTCAAGTTTGACTTGGCTGCTTGCAGTCACTAAATCATATGACTTCGTACAAATCATTCAGCCTCTCTAGGCTTCAAATTTCTCCTAGTGACTGACGAAAAACAATACCTCAAATAGGATTGTTGTGAAGGTGAAGTGAAGTAATATCTGTAAAATGCGTAGCCTTCGAAAAGGCTCTGTAAACAGTAATTATTACTACCAGCTGCCTGGTGAAAGCACCTTGGGAGTTGAAGATAGGTATGTACAGAGAACAGTTAGTATCCCAGATATTTAAACAAGTACACATATGTATTCCAAGTAGCTCAACCTGTCCTTGCATGAAAATCCAATGTGTAACTAACCTGGCAGTTGCAAAAATAGAAGACCGTCACTTAATTGAGTTTTTGTTATGAATGGGGAAGGTTGGTGAATGAGCAAAATGCTGCAAACTTCCTCCCATGAATCTGCTGGGCATCTGCACAGGAGCCTGCTGTTCTAGCTCAGGTAGAAAAAAAATGTTTGGGTCTTTGAGAGGTAGGTTTCTATTTACAGTACTGTAACATCCAACTTGGAAATCACTGTTCACCCACCACTCACTGCAAGGAAGATTGTGTTAGCAACACAGACCACACACCAAATAGCCTTGCTGGGGGAAAAAAACAAAAAAAAGAGCTGAGCAATCTCACACGCTGCAGACATGGCGATGAGGTGACGTCACTGAGAACGAACTGAGCGAGGGGAGGGCGAGAGTGGAAAGAAAAGGCAGTTGGCTTCCCTGTTCATCCATGAGCGTGTGTTGGAGGGCATTCCTCTCTTGATTCCTTGCCTGTTTCTTCTTTGCCTTTGGTGATCTGGGAAGGTGGGATGCTTCAAGCTTTTTTCAGACTCATCTTTCATCTTTGATGACAGTTTGAGTTTATTAAGAAGAAGGTGCTGTGCCTCCCCAGCCAGGTCTTGGAGAAGGTTGAAATTGATTAATGCTCCCGGGACCAGGAAGAAGGAGGAGGAGCCTGTAATTTGGCCAGCGCAAGGAAAAGAAAATGAGGTCAAGTGGACATCTGAAGGATAGTGAGAGATGCAAAGTTGGCTCTGCAGGGACAAATCCCTGAAGCCTGACTTGTTTTAAGGTCATATGCCTGCAGTCATCCAAAGACTTTCTTGGTAAATAGGAGCTCGTCTTTTTGTTTGTGATTGGCTCGTTTGATTGGGACAGTCTTGTTGTGGAAAACATCATGTACAAGAGTGAGTAGTCGTTGATTTGTCTTCCTAGGTAAACCAAATTCTGGAAGGAACTATGAAAAGGCTGAACAAAACGTTTTTTCTGTTTTTAAAACGTGAATTCCTACGTGCTTCGCTGCACATTAGTGGCACACATCTTAGGAGACCGGTGTGTGTCACTTCTTCATTGTTTTCACTGTCACTTCCCTTACCCAGGCTTTTCTTCCACCCCAGTCCTCACATCCCCTTCCAGCTCCACAAAATCTACCTCCCTTTTTCCTGCCTTCTCTCTTTTATTTTTTTTCTTTAAGTTATTTGTACTTTGGGTTTCTCGTGTAAGGGAAACCACGCAAGACTTAAGCTCTGTTTCTGATTTGCTTCACTAGGCATTATGGTCTCAAGCTGCACTAGGAGAATCTTTACAGGGTTCCCTCAAGAAACTGAAAATAGAAATTCCACTTGACCCAGCCATACCTTTTCTGGATATCTTTCTGAGTTAAAGACATTACAGCAATACAAACATACCTACGTTTATAGCAGAATGACTCGTAACAGATGTATCTTGTAGACAATCTACATGTCCATCAATAGACAAGTGGATAAAGAAAATGTGGCATATATACACAATGGAGTACTACTGAACAGAATTTGAACTTTCCCAGTGAATGTCTACTGAGAGGCTAATTGACGGTTGCTTCCTTTTAAGAGCAGATAGAGTTCAGGTCCCCACTCCTCCACTTGTTGAGTGTATTGAATTTGGAAAAGTAATTGACTCTATCTGTGCTTCGTTTTCTGCATCTGTAAAATGGAGAAAATAATGTCATGCACTCAACTGGCCTTCACAGACTTACCAATGAATATAACTATGTGCCAAGAACTATGTTAAGGATTCTATGAATAAGATATGGTCCCTGCCCTCAAAGAGCTTGTAGCCTAGTTTACTACTCACTATTGTTACACTAAGGTGCTGACCATCTCAGCCCTCGCTTGATACCCACACAAAATCAACCCAGAAATACAGGGTAGCTAATGCTCTTTGGGCTAAAATTTTGGCCACTAAGTAACGACATCCATAGATAAGTTATCGCCCGGCTCTTGTTCTAGATGAGTTCTGCTGAAGTGCAGTTACTATGGCATCTGGGAAGAGTATGCTGTGAAGTCAAACAACCAATCACACTTTATCAGCTCTCAGCTGACAACGCATCCACGTAGCAAGTCTCCACTCTTCCCCGCTTTTCATCCTGATCTTCTTACTCCTGGGGATGGCATTCCCTACTAAGGTAGCAGCACATAAGTCTTCTTTTCTCAGTCTCTGTAACCCAGGCTAGAACAACTGGCATCAGCTATGGCTTTAGAAAAATAGGCTCTCGGGGTGGGACTTCGCAGCTGGATTACTGGTGACATTAAGGATCCCATTGTTATTAGTGAGGAAAGTAGTGGTAAACTGTAGCATACAGTGGTATAAAAACACTAAACTTTTACCTTCTGTTAATAGGGGTAATGTATGGAGCAGGGTATTGAAGTATATGGGCATGACACCTGAAACATGGGGTAGCCCTGCTAACCATAAGTGAATTGCATTCTGCTAATTACATAGAAAGACTATACTGAAGGCAACAATGGACTTAAAGAGAACTAACTGCTAAATCAAGGCATAATGTGAAACTTATAGGTCCTTTGTGGAAGCTTTGAGGAGATACTTTTTTCTTGAAATTGTAGGACACACAGTGTTGAAAATCAACCCCAGGACCTAATAGCAAGGGTGCTTTGATTATAAGAAGATTATACTCATAAACTGTTTGCTAATATTTGGTCAAGACTTGGAGAGGTAAAGAGAGAAATTATGAAGTATGGTCCAGGGAACATGCCGGAGGGTACCAGTATTGTTGCGATTTAAGGGGGACGGTCCCATCATATCACCACTGATTTATCTTTGTGGCCCATGGGAAATAGGAAAAGATGAATTAAGGCAATTTTATGAAAAATTGCTATAAACTTAAGGAATTAATAATAATCTCAATCATAGTTTTTAGTATTAGATGTGATATCCTGCTTGAGAAAAACTAATGGTACTTGTTTTTTAGTTACTGAGCTAGCAAATGCATAGCTCTTAATTCCCATCAATAAAAAAAATCAAGTGTAGTTAGCCGCATATGCATACAGTGGTATGCAATAATGAAGTGCTATAATTAACTTTCCTTCTCTCCATTACAATACAACCCACATAGATCTTTATCATTTTAGAATTCTGCAGAATATCACTGTAGTCCATTACTAAAGATATCTTGCTAATTGGCCTTAGCAGAAGATGGCAAGGAAAATGCATGTATATTGAAGACTGTGAGACCAAACAAAAAGATTAAGGAGTCTGACCTACTAGTGAAATGTTAGGGGTCGAGAGGCGTGAGGATGACTTGAGTAGTGTCTGTACCGCAAAGGACAAGTTGGTCAACTTTGTACCTTCTACTATTAAGTAAATGACGTCATTCTGGCAGACTGGATTTCAAGGTAGAATGTACCACACTAAGAAAATACTAATCTGACCAAAATTGTGAATGACTCAGAAGACTGTTAGTTTTAAAAAGGGCCGAGAGAGATTTGTGCAGTAGTCCCAGTGGCCGAACAACTCACCTGCTCCTGGGGCTATGGGAGTCAGCATATACGATGGTGTTTGTGGTGGGTGTGATTGTTCTTGCAAAGGCAGAGAACTAAAGTACAGAACCTAAGCTACTGGGAAAACGCTATTACTTCTGTAGCAGAGAATTAATTTCCATTTGAAAACAGCTCCTGGCGTGCTACTAGGCCTCTCACAGAAACTAGATGCCTGACCATGGGAAACCAAGTGAGTATGTGACTTGAAACACTCATCGTGACCTGGATATTAGCACTTCACAACATCTAAAGGCTGGGTGAATACAGCAATAGTAAACTATCTAGTAGAAATTATGTTTTTAGAATCAGTCTCAAGCAGCCTCAAAAATACGTTAAATACATTACATGAGCACATGACCCAGAGTCCCCTATCATCTACCTGTAGTGCACTGCTATTGCTCCCTTAATTAAAACCTATGGCTTCACAAGGGTTTCCCTCCAACTGGGGGGAGACTATAACATCACTGGGAAGGCTCTAAATATGGAGAATGACTTCTGGAGAACAGAAATCATTCTAGAAGACAGACTTTGGAGCGGTGCACTGATTCACTGACTTGAATGGAGGGAGAAGTAGGTCTCTCTCTCTCTCTCTCTGTCTCTCTCTCTCTCTCTCACACACACACACACACATTGATGAATGGCTTACCTAGTTAATCCAGATTGAAAAGGAGTAAGATTGAAGACTTGGAGGACAAAAATCTAAGGAGTAAATAAAGCATATAGACCTTTGTATTCAAGTTAACACCCAATAATCAAGTAAACAGGTGCCTCACCTCGTGATTGTCCTCAAGCTTCTCTTTAACCACTCCGGTTCTGGGACAGTGAACCTATTAATAAAATGAATATGGTAATAGGGATAGAGATCACAGACTCCCACACACCAAGGCTGAGCTGCACACTTCCACTGAGCTGATCCTTTGATGTGGTACTATTATTTCTCAGAGAGACAAGCTAAGCACATGGTTGGGATTAATTACACTTGGTTGGGATTTTTTACACTTGACTCTTTCTGGCTCGACAAGAGCAGGAAGCGTTTACTATAGGTCACTTTCTCCTGTGTGCCAGGACTGAGAGCCTGTACATGCCTAATTTGCCAATACAACAGCTCATAAGACCAAATGACTTAATTTACAACTGGGGAGATGTGACAATGGGCACATGATCCTAGCATTCATTGTTACCACATACTCAATAGTATTTGCAATTAATCAAAGGCGACCATGTAGTTTTATGGCCCAATAGCTAGACTAGGGATCCAGAATCCGAGACAGCAGCAGGATGGGTCCCTCTCTCCCTTTCTCTGAGTGACTGACTCTGGAGCCTTGTGTTGTACTAGGCTAGAGGTGTTGCCTGTTGAGTGGCACTGCAGTATGTTTCTTTTGTACGACATAGAAAGGCCTATGCTAAACTTGAACCCGTGTCTATCACCTGCCAAACTTGGGATCCCCATGGTGATGAACCAACAGATAGAGAACAGAAATTCTAAAGCTGTGACAATAATTTTAAAAAACTGCTTTCCATGAGGAGCAACAGCTGCTACAGAATGGAGTGAGGAGGTCTGTGGGCAATGTTTTGGAAACCCGTGAGACTTTACTAGAAAATCTCTAGTGTTTCTATAATAAGTAATAGTGGTAAATGAGAAACCACAGCAATCCCAGTTCTACAAGAGCTCAGACTTCTGGGGAATGAAAAGTATGGGTCACCTTGCCTGGCAAGCATTCCAGACCAACTGGAAATTCGGTCAAATTGAAGAGAACTCACAGTAAAATAGATGATTAAGAAGGGAGATCATGAGTATGAATTATGGTTTGGAACTAGAGCTTATTTCACTAAAACTCTGCCTTCACTCTTTGGAGATTGCACCCGGTAATCAAATTTGATTGGACTTGTGCTTCTTTCCTCTGGGAAAATCAATGTCTTTTTTTGTTGTTCTTAGAAAATTGAGCAGATACAATCAGGAAAATGAGTTCTGCGTAATGCAAGGGGCGGGCTGTATCAAACATCTTCTGTATTCTACTGCGTATTTTCCTGGATTTTTGTCTCCTGGTCTCTAGTTTCAGTCATCGCTGTGTGTCTCAGTTACTTATCTTGTTGCTGTGACAAAATACCTGACATCCACAGTTTAAGGGAGGAAAGATTTATTTAGCTCAGAGTTTCAGAAGGTCTCTCACACACCGTCCATTGTTGGGGCGGCCAGCAATGCTGAAGGCACATGGCAGAGGCTGGAGAGCTGCTGATATCGTTGCAAACAAGCCAAGCGAAGCAGGAGGGAGCAGATGTGCATTCCCAGAAAAAAATCTGCCGCCACGTTTCTTCTTCTTTCCTTGAAGTACTTTAAGATTCCGGTTGCCCCTCCCTCTCTTCCTGGCCCACCAGTCAGTAACACGTGAAATCTCTGCCCTTGGCAATCCCCAGTCTCAAAAAATTGCCCTAATCCTTCCATATTCAAACCGTACACATCTGTCCCCTTCCATCAGGCCCTACCACCCAATAACACACAGTTCCAGATACATGAGGCTTTGGGGGGACTTCACAAATCCAAGCTACAACACTGCGTTAATCAGTTCTGTTTAAATGTTCCCTGACTTCAAGGAGGCACAATCTTATAGAACTGCAATTTATACCTGCATCTAGGTCTCTTTGCTGTCATCACGGGGATTTTCCATTGTCACCAATTAGCATGCTGTAAAGTCCTACTTGGCAATCCTAGCTTGAAACCCAAAAGTGTGAGTATTTTACACTCTAAGGGGCTGATCTTTGACTCGGGAAGAAAGGAGTCAGTGGATAGATGACTTCCCTCATTCCTCTCAGAGGGACTGTTACGGGGATTTCAAAGCTTCTCAGGGAGCTACACCGGAAAGTCCAGCGGTCGGTCACATGCCAGTGCATTCGTGTACCGGTTCTCTCTCTCTTTTCTCACTCCCGATCCCCCGACTTACATACCCTGACAAGTCAGTATTGAGTAAACCATGACCTCAGTCTCTGTTTCTGCTTTTTAGGAAACGGAAATGGAGGCACAACTTGAAAAAAAATTTTCTATGAGGATTGGATTATTTTTAAATAAGAAAAATTAAAGCACTTTGCAAGTACATTATGTAAAAACATATAAATATAAGCATACAGTTTTAGATCTATTTCAGTTTATGTTCAGGGGGTAGAAAAACCCACAGGCTGCAGAGCAGTAGACACACACCCTCTACCGGAAGTTCTCCTGTTTGGATCTTAGTCACCCTCATTAGAGGTCATTCCACCTACTCTCCTTAAATTTCAAGGGCCACCTCCTGCAAGAGGTGGGAAGGTATACACCGCTTAAATGGTCTTCTACTAAACCAGCTTCTTACCCAACTCTGGTCATCAACAACGAGTCCAAACATCTCAGACTAGTTTTATGGAGATTCTTATCGAATAGAATTTGACTTTATAGATTATAAGTGACTTTTCTGACAACAGTCGGTGTTTGCCATTTGTTACTGCTCTAGGGCCGAGGTCCCTAACCCCCGGTGGTCAGTGGCCTCGGAAGAACCCAGCTTCTAATAGATATGAGTTAAGCTCTGCCTCCAGTCAGCAGCTACTACTAGATTGCAATGTTGCTGCTGATCAGACAGGAAGCGGAACTCCGCCCCTCGCTTCCCTCAGCGCTGCTCAGCATTTCAAAGCTATCTCTTCACCCTCCCCCTAGTCCTAAGGAGAATGGCATGGCCTTCAACTAAACAGTTCCCTGGCATAAAAAATGTTGGGGACCACTGCTCTAGGATAGCAGAAAATTAACTACTGAGATATACAACTGCTTCTCCTCCAGAATAGCAGGTTCTCTAAGCAGGGTGTGACTGATTTGTGTGAACTGTTCTATGTTCTCGTCTTGGTTTCCCTCTAACCAACGAACTAGGTGTGATCATGGGCAACAATACTGGTACAGATGGAATCTATGCTAAGAAAACTTGCACTAAGATCTTGGATCTAGCACTTGAATGCTCCACGATTCCAAACCTCAGGGTCTGTGATGGTTCATTTTGTGTTAAGCAAGACGGGCCGCTGAATGATGAGATAGTTATATGAACGTTATTTTGGTAGAGTCTGTGAGGATGTCTCTGGATGATTTTAACATTTGAATTGGTAGATCAAGTAAGGAAGATTGCCCTCCCCAGTGTGGATGGGACTCATCCAATCAACTAAAGGCCTGAAAAAAATCTGTGTAAAAGAGTTCACAAAAGGTGGAATAAGAAAGGCCATTGTCTGTAGCTTACTGTCTTCGAACTGGATTAGAGTTGCCTCCTGCCTTCGGCTCAGATTCAGAACTAAAACCACCAGATCTCCTGCATCTTCAGAATCGAACAAGACTATATCCTTGGCTTTCCTGGTGTGAACGGCCGATCCTGGACTCTGTTGAGCCTCCGCAACTGTGTGAGATGATTCCTTATAACATATCTTTCTCTGTGTATATGCATATATTTATATGTATAGAGCTAATACATAGAACCGGTGGAAGTGATAACTGAAGTTCCCAGAAAATACCCTCACTCACAAGGAGATAACTAATTAGCTAATTGGATTCTGGAGAACCTGTGGAGAGACTGAGAAACTTTGCATAGCCAGACTCTTAGAGGCTATCTCGACCCTTTCTCATGGCCACATCCACCGTCCCCCTCTATATCTAACAACGGCCTTTGATAAATCCTTGCCACCTGCGTTGGGGCCTTTTTTATATAGCATTCCTATCATTACTGAGTAACCTTTCAAGATATAGAAGCAAAACCCCTGGCTTCCCACCAACCCAAGACCTAAGCATATCCATAAATAACATCGAAGACTTATAGCGCAGATTTCCCCACTTCAGGGTGACCCACCTACCTGAACTCGTGCTCCTGGCCTAGGTGATTCGTATTTGCGCTCAAAATTAACCATCTCTTAATTCCTTTAAGAGATTGCTTTATCTAAAAGTAATTTTTGTGTGGCTGGAAGGCACATAAATATGTATACAATACATATTATATAGCATAGATATTATATGTAATATCTAGATAGATCTGATTTTGATATATACATCTTTCATCATATATAGATAAAACATAAATACAGATGTAATATATATATAATATATATCTGCTTTTGATATATACATCTTTTATCATATATAGATAAAACATAAATAC